>JAFCGX010000491.1:0-151153 GCA_019023105.1 Diglossa brunneiventris
CATACAGTTCAGTCTTTTTGACTCTTCCTCCTGAGAGTCACTTTAAATCCTTTGGTCCTTTTATTACAGTATACTCGGGTAAATTAACTTGTGATTTGGTTGCCTCTTGTCCATGCTCGGAGGTGTGAGTGATGTAGGCTCTGGTCCAATGCCAGAGGGAGAAGCTGATGTCGTATCTGGTCCCGTACCTGGGGGTGAGACTGGCCCTTTTATCCTTGTAATGTGTGTCCAACCTTTTTCCCTGGTCCGCACAGCCGAATTAGTGATGAGGAGTACCTGAAAGGGGCCTTCAAATTTAGGCATTAATGATCCTGCATTCCATGATTTTATCAAAACCCAATCTCCTGGGCTAATGTTATGAATTTTGTGTCAAGAGAGGAGGTTGGGGGAGTATCCTTTTTTTCTAAGTCCTTCTAGAGTTCTCCAATTATTTTATCTTTAGATACTTTCTTGGTAGCTTCTTCCCCCTTCCAGATAATCTCCTGTGCTATAAGGTGTTAACAAGAATGGCAATCCAAACATCATTTCATAAGGTGAAATTCTTATGTCAGACCGAGGTCTTGTTCTGATGCGCAAAAGCGCTAGGGGTAAACACTTTAGCCAATTCATTTTTGTTTCTTCAATCAATTTACTTAATACATTTTTGAGAGTTTTGTTCATCCGTTTCTACCCTCCCAGAACTCTGGGGGGTGCCACGGAGTATGTAATTTCCATTTTATTCCTAAAGCTCTAATTATATTTTGCAATGTTTGGGACACAAAATGCGGACCTCGGTCTGAGTCTATGGTGTTCACCACTCCATATCTGGGGATATGTTTTCTCTAGGATTACTTTTGCTACGACTTGAGCTGTTTCCCTTCTAGTCGGGAAGGCTTCTACCCAATGGGGTGAGATGATCTACTATACTAGTAGATATTTGTATCCTTGCACTGGGGGCATCTCAGTAAAATCTATTTGTATGCTTTGGAAAGGTCTTAAGGCTAATTCTCTCCCTCCAGGTGCTACCTTTCTCATGACTTTCTGATTCACTTTTTGACAAATGACCACCCTCTTGTAATTGCCTTGGCTAGGCTATATACACCTATGCACAAGTTATTTCTTAAGAAATGGTCACATAGTCCTTGGACTCCCCAGTGAGTTAATCTATGTAATTCTGTTAGCACTGTCCGGGCCAGTGCTTCATTCAAAAACACCGCCCATCTGAGTTAACCACTCTCCTCGTTGCCCTCGGAGTAACTTTAAATCTCTTATAGTCTCCATTCTTTTTTCACATATATACGGTTCTTCTCCTCTTTCTCCTTTCGTCAGGTGTCGTTCCGCTTTAAAAATTTTTACTGGTTCCTCCTGTTCTAAAGCTGCTTCTTTTGCTATCTGATCAGCTAGTCGGTTCCTCTGACTCAAGACCGTCCCTCTTTGGTGCCCTTTTATATGGACTACTGCTATTTCTGTAGTTTCTGCAGAGCTTCTAATACTGATCTGACTAAGTTCTCGGGGCTAAGCCTTTCCCTTTGAGCTTAAATACCCACGCTCTTCCCATATTTTCCCAAATGTGTGAAACTATGCCAAATGCATATTGGGATCTGTATAAAATTGGTTCCCCGGTCCCTTCCAGTAAATCTAATCCCCTTTTCAGGGCATATTTTCACAACTTTGGGCTGACCAATTTGGAGGTAGTTTCCCTTTTTCATTAATCTTGAATGTTTCTCCATCTATAATGGCATAACCTGAAACCCTTTTTCCATCTACTACTCTCGAGGAGCCATCTATAAATAAGATTCTTCCAGTTGCGAGAGGCTGATCTTCTAAATCTTCTCTTACTTTTGTTTGGAGGTTACCAATTCAGGCAATCATGTTCTAAATTTTCTATAGGTTCTTCCATTAGGAATTGTGCTGGATTGAGGGCATTGGATGTGATAATTCTAAGTTCTCGTTGTTCATTATATTATCTCATATTTTAGTATCCTGGCATCAGTAGCCACTGCTGAGCCCTCTGTCTCAGTATACTGCCTTAAGGTCATGGGGAGTATGCACTTTAATTTTTCCTTGTAAGATTCAATTTTTTGGGTTTCTTCTATCAGGATTGCAGTTGCTGCTACTGGCCTGTATACACACTGGCCAGCCTCTAGCCACTGGATCTACACAATTTAGAGATATAAGCTACCGGTTTTCTGCAACCTCCCCACTCTTGAGTTAGTACACCATAGGCTATACCTCCTTCCGCACTCACAAACAGGTCAAAGCCCTTCCTGAGGTCTGGTAAACTTAGGACTGGGGCAGAAGATAATTTACCTTTTAGGTTCTCCAATTGTTGGTCATCTTCAGCTGTCCAAATTAGGGGATCTGGAGCTACTACTAATTTACTGTATAAAAATTTAACACTCTGCGTGTATTGATCTAACCATAATTTGCAATATCCAACAGGCCCAGGAGTTTCCTCACATCTCTCTTTGTTTTTTGGGGCTGGAGAGCTAGAATACCTGAAATCCTTCAGGGCTTAATTTCTTATACCCCTCCTATCATGTGCCCCAGTATGTTACTTCTGATTGCACAAATTGTAATTTTTCCTGGAAACCTTTAATCCTTTATCCCCCAGAAAATTCAAAGCTTAATGCCTAGTTTTTTCTGACCTGATCTTTTTCCTTCCCTGACACCATCAGGTTCATCAACATACTGCAAGATCTGCACTTCTTCTTCAGGGATAAATTGTTCCAATAAACTCTCCAAAGCTTGTCCAAAGAGATTAGGGGATTCTGTGAACCCCTGTGGCAATCGGGTCCACCTTAGCTGTTGCCTCCTTTTTGTACTCGGGTCCTCCCATTCAAAGGCAAACCAATCTCTACATTCTATTGCTAGAGGACATGCCCAGAAAGCATCTTTCAAATCTATGACTTTGAACCAAGCATTTTCTCTTGAATCCGGCTTAGGAGACTATACGGATTTGGCACAACTGGATGTCTGGCATGGTCCTTTTATGGACCTCCCTCAGATCTTGTACCAGCCTAATTTACCTTTCCTGCTTTCTTGACTGCCAGTATAGGGGTATTATGTGGTGACATACAGGGTTCTAAGATTCCTTCTTGCAACAGTTGTTCAATAACTATGGCAAGACCCTTCTACCTTCTAGGGAAATTGGATACTGTTTAACCCGTATGGGTGAGTATCATCTTGTATTTTTATTGTTATTGGTGGAATGTCCAATAACCTCGCTTTCCCCTTCAGCCCATACCTCTGGGTTTATCTCTGAGACATCCGCCTTGGGATACTTCATCACTTGTACTACCATCCTCCCTTCTCTTGGAACAATCCCAAACCCAAATGAACTTGCTTGCAGATCCCTTCCTAACAAACTTTTTTTCTAACTTAAGGCAGATAAATAAATTAGCTTCACACTCCCTTGAGTTTCCAATTATTTTTACATCTTCAATTACTGATGCACTAAATGGTTTCCCTTCAGCACCTAAAACTTCACAGAATTTTTTCCCAATTTTCATACCTTTTGGTATTTTGTTGAGACAGGACTTATCTGCGCCTGTATCAACTAAAAATTCAAATTCTTCACTTAGGGGTCCCACTTCAAAGTTTACCAAGGGCTCTTCTAGATGTTGCATTGGGTCCCCTATAGTATAAAGCCCTTGACACCCCTAATCGTCACCTCTAAGGACCCTTCCGAATTTATCTTGTTCTCTTGCTATTGCCTCATCGAGACTGAGCTTTTTACAAAACCTCCTGACGTGTCCTGCCTCTTCACAGTAATAACAGCGCCTTTCACTCATAGGGATTTGAGGTCTCTCCATTCCCCTTGTACCTGACAGTACAAGAGGCCTATCCTTACCTCCTCCTGGTGGTGGACCTGCCCACCCCACACTTTCTCTAGCTACTGCAACCATGATCTTAGCCTTGGCCTCTGCTTTTTCTTCCTCCCTCCTTAAATACACTTTCATGCTTCTCTTAACAACTCATTAATGTCTTGTTTCTTTTTCTTGCCAATCTTCAATCTTTTCCAGTTTTTCTCCGTATATCCGGCCAAGATTTGGTAACAAATTGGACTTTTAATAGGACTTGACCTTCCGTGGTGTCTGGGTCTATTCTAGAGTACAGCTGGAAGTTCCGCTTTAGGCGATTAAGCCAAGCAGCAGGAGCTTCATCTTTCTCTTGTGCACCCTCAAAGCCAATTTGGTATTAGTTCCTTTTGGAACTGACTCTTTGATCCCCGAATCATCAAAGATCTATATTCCATCATAGCCTTCCTCCCTTCCTCCTGATTAGGTTTCCAGTTGGGATCTGTTAGTGGCATTTTTGATCACCGATGGCACCTGGGTCCCGGACGGTTATCTCTCTCCCCAAATTCTTATGCCAGCCGCTTTAATCATCTGGACCTCTTCTAGAGAAAATAATATATTTAGGATGGAATTCATCTCCCCCCAAGTGTAGATATTTGGGCCTAAAAATTGATCCACTTGGTTGGCTATGCCCACTGGGTTCTCAACTAAATGCCCCACTCTTTCTTAAATCCCCTCACCTCAGAAGCTGTTAGAGGGCATTCACAAAGCCAACACCTCCCACTGCTCCCCCCATAGGAACTTCTCTGAGGGGAAAAAGTCTTTCTGCCTTGGAGGTCTTGGATCTAGTACCACAGTAAGGCCCATCTTCAGATGTCAAACTACTAGTTTGAGGGATATCCGGGTTACCCTGAACTTTCTGCAGATCAGTAAGTGTATTTGGTGATAGCTGTTTACCGGGTAAGAAGGCATTTGTGTCCCAACTAGGAGGAGGTAAAGGGATAGCAATAGAAGGGGGAAAGAGCTTGAGTACTAGTAAGTGGAGCTGGAGAAGGGGTGGAAAATGCAGCAGGTGTAGTAGGTACTTGCAGTGGTGCAGAAGGAACTGGAGGAACCGAAAGGGGTGGTGAGGGAGTGGTTACTAGGGAAGATACTGGGTCTATCATAGGGGAAGCTGAAGAGGTAGAAGGAGGAATCTGAGGGGGTGATGAGACAGTAGCCGGGGGAAGAACCAGGCCTGCCATTTGAGGTGCCTGTGCAGGAGGATTATAAGGTGGAGGGGCAGCAGGAGGCAAATAATCTAGAGCGTACCATCTTTTACCAATTCCAGCATCCCCTCCTTCATTCCCCTCTTTCTTCTTCTGTACTTTACAAATTCGCACCTCTTCATCTCCAATAGCACTCTTTAACCAGCAAGCTACATACAATAATTGCTCAGGATCCGTATCTCCTCGAGCTGTCAGATAATGACTCAGTTGCTGGCACATCCACTTGTCCCTTGTCCCACACCAAGGCCATCCTCCTTGCACTTCCAATTCTGGCCAGACTTGCACACAATAGTGTATCATCTTCACCTTATCTAATCCCTTTGTGGCCTCTATAGAATCCCATTTCTCTAAACAGTTCCCCTAAGGGGCTATCGGGAGGTATATTCCTCAGTCTCTTGCCTGTCTTTTTTACTGTTACACCCCCTCCCATTTTCCAAGTGTCTCTACCAACAGGTATCTCCAAAGAATTTACTGCCTGAAGCTCAGGACTTTATACTGAAACAACTGCCTGATCTCGTCGATAGCCCAACTTTCCGCGTCAGGTCTTATATCTATCAGGACTTGAACACACGAAACCCGGCATAAGAAGCCGGGTCGTGCCTGACCTCCCCCGTCAGGAAAAACAACTGCCTGATGTATAGTGTGCCCAACCTGCCAATTTTAGGGCACACCGTATCAGGACTTAAGAACAAATTCCAGCCTCCTTCGCTGGAATTTGTGCCTGGCTTCCTTCGCCAGGGCTTGAATGCCTGCAGGGCTTGTGAGCTTGCCTGACCTCCTTCGTCAGGACTTACAATCTGCCTGACCTCCTTCATCAGGACTTACAAACAGATCCCTGCCTCCTTTGCTGAGATCTGTGCCTGACCTCCTTCGTCAGGACTTACACCAGATCCCTGCCTCCTTTGCTGAGATCTGTGCCTGACCTCCTTCGTCAGGACTTACAAACAGATCCCTGCCTCCTTTGCTGAGATCTGTGCCTGACCTCCTTCGTCAGGACTTACAAACAGATCCCTGCCTCCTTCGCTGAGATCTGTGCCTGACCTCCTTCGTCAGGACTTTTGGGGGTGCGTGCCACTCATACACTATTTCCTCCGCACGCCCGGAGGGGGGGTGCCCACTTCCCGCTTTAGGAGACGACTCACTCACGCTGATTCCACGCGCTTCCCCCTGTTCCCGGCCGGCCCCTTCGCAGGAGTCCGGAACCGCGGTAATGAGGGGTCCTCACTCACTTCGAAAGTCCGAGCTGCCGGCCTTCGTCTCATTCACACACACACTCGCTCGTTGCCCACTCCCACCACCGGATAGATCTCACCAGTCCGGCGCTCCTCTGCGTCACTGGGTCCTGAGCCGACCAGCCGATCTTCTCTGGTCCTGATAGCCAGCTGTCGAGGTCCAAGATGGCCAGTCCTGGTGTCCTCTTTGTGGCTATCCCGGACGAGTGCCCCCACCTGAAATAAAACAGGGCAAGGAGAATTTTCTCCTTTTAATGCCTTTATTAAAAAGTGATCAGCTCAGGATGAGAAAGCCGGACGGGTCTGCAGTCTCCGTCTTCTTTCTCAGCGTGGCTCAGAGGAGGAGGATGCAGGCAGCTTTGTCCACGAGGGACAGAGCTGGGGGTCCGATCCTCGTGGCAGCGTCAGGCGAGACCCCGGTGCTTCTCTTCTTCCTCCTTCCCTGGTTCCCGGCTCCGGGTCACCGCTCCAGACGACTTCTGCAGTCAGGGTGAGGGGCACCAAGGTCTATTAACACTTCTGCAGGTTCAGCACTCTGCTCCTCACGCTCAGGAATCACTGTAATTTCTTAATTTTACAATTGGCTCGTTATTTTAGGGTTTTTATATGATATAGGACGTCCCACAATACACTGGTTACAAAATTTACATATTATAATGCCCCCCTCCTCTCTGTTTTTCTCTGCCTGGTATGAAAGACGGTTTAGCCTCAGGCTAAGTTTTCTCAATACAAAAGACGGCCATCAGCCCAACCCCGGCCAGGGTCTCCGTAATACAAAGAAGAACCATTACCTCTTAACGACCTGTGATTAACATAACAAGTAACACTGCCGCAGCAACCTGGTTTACAGATTTTGTACCTTCAGGGTTTTTTTTCTACAGAAATAAAATTTAACAAAAATCTTGTTCATAACACTTCTCAGCCCTGGGGTCATTGGCCTGTCTAGGTGTCATTGTCCCCTGAGACTTCCCCCCTCCTTCCTGGTTGGTGGCATACCTACCCCTTCCCTCCCCCTGTCCCCGGGGTTTAAAAGGACACTGAGACCATGCGGTCGCGATTCTGTTGGAGCTGTTATCAAGATTCGGAGATCTGTGACCCTGGAATACAACTCTAGATTAAACCCTCCGGCAGAATCCGTCTCCTTTTCCTCTTCATCATCGCCTAAGGCCTTTCCACCACAGGTAAAACTGAGTTGCTGCTTGCCTGGACTTGTTCCAAGTGCCAGCTGCAACATACAGCTAGCCAGGGGTGTCTCTGAGGTGAAAACACCACAGTTGTCGCCTCTGGTCAAGCAGCAAGGGCCAGACGAGCCCAGGCACGTTCCATCCGGTAATACTGGGATCTTATTCCAATATTTTGGCGCCCAATGGGAGGCTGATCGACTCTGCAGCCCCAAGAAGTCCTCTTGGAATCTCAGAACCTCAGAAAGACTCGAAGGCAGCTTAGCATCCACTGGAAGAGCTTTGACTGCATTGCTCTCAGCAGAGACTTTGGGACTGAACCCACAAGAAGTCTCGCGGAATGCTCTGCGCCTCTGGAAAGTGCAGCTCCTTTCTGGTGAGCAAATTTTCCAGAGGAGAATAGGGGAGACCCTCCTGCCCGTGGGGTCCTATTCAGGTGAAGAGACTTATCCTGCCTGACCTTGCCACCAAAAGCTTCGATTTCGGTGAGTATATCTGCTCCTTAGGGGGGGTAGAAGCTCGATTTACAGTCTCTGCCGTAAGATCTGTCCTTTTTCGCTCTTATTCAGAGCATTTAATAGGCTGCGCAGCCCCACGGAGCGGGAGCGATACCCTGTTAGGCATAGCTCACTTCGGCGTGGCTTTGCCGCTTTTCTGAATTCGCGGTGCCGGCGGAGGAGCGAAGGAGCGGAGGAGCTCTGCCCGCCCCTCCCCTCTCTCGGCGCGGCGCGTGGCGGCTTTCGCAGCTCGGCGCGGCGGGGGGGGCTCTCTAGACGGGGTGCGGGGCGGCCCCGGTTTCGGCATTGCCGCGCGGCACGGGGGGGGGGCTGCTCTCTCTCGGCGCGGCGGGGGAGGGGGGCTCTCTACAAGCGGCGCGGGGCGGCTCCGGTTTCAGCTTGCCGCGCGGTGCGGGCGGGAGAGTCTTTGTCTGACCCTCGCTGCGGCGGGGCGGGTCCTGATTCCGTGCTGCTGCCGCGGAATTTCAAAAGCAGTATAAACAGCTGCATTGTGAAGGGCTATCGTCTGCTCGTTTTCGCTTCTTAACCGTGTTTTTTTTTGAAATCGGTAGCTGATTTGGCTTTGTTTTCGGTCGGCGGGAGTTTGTATTGTGCCTTTTACATCTAAAATGGGCTCTAATTTAAGCACAGCACAAAAAGGAGTGTATTATCATATTGTTGGCATTTTAGTCAGTGGAAATGTAAAGTTCTCTAAAGGAAAATTGAAACAGTTTATAAGGTGGCTTTTTCTACACTTCCCACAGATTTCTCCTGAAGAAGTCCACAATATTCAATTTTGGGACAAAGTAGGGAATGAATTGATAACCTTGGGACAGTCTGGGAACACATCTTCAGCTAAATTCGTGTTCTGGAGTTTACAAGTTCGAGCAGCCTTGCTCAAACAAAGGGAATTGGAGAAAAAGCCAAATAATAAGGAATGTACCTCTGCTCTCCCTGTTTCTCCCCCCCCCCCCCCAGCTCCAAACCCTGTACCCCAAAACTTGGTATTTTAAAGAGAGCACACTCTGCTCATGCCCTGGGAAGTCAGCTCCCTGAGTTCTTTAAAAAGCCTGAGTTCCTTTGTCCACAACGTCCTGGCCAGACCACGTGGAACCTGTCCCAAAACCCTGTGTCCCCCTCTCTGAAACCCAGAGCACATGTTAGCTTCTCAGAGAGCAGTGATCCCCAAAATGGCCCCCAGTCCCTAGGGGGTCAACAAGATGGAGGTTGCCACGTGGCACCATCCCACACCTGGTCGTCTTCTTCTTCCCAAGATCCCCTTAAGCATCCCAAAACGTCATCCCCATCCCCCTCACCTTCTGATCCTCGTGATATCTTCCCTCCCCCCCCCCTACCTGCTGTGCCCTCAGCTCTGCCCCTCTATTCCTCCCAGGGGGTGTCTGCTGATGTGATGTCACCAGGTGTCTGCGCCCCCTACCTACCCTCTGTCCCCGCCCCCTGTTCCCATTGTGTCCCTGCCCCCTCCCCGGGTTCCCATGGTGGGGGCACGCCCACTGCTTGTCCCCACAGTTGTACTTGTGATCCCAATGCTTCCGATTCAAAGGATACGGAGCAGAGAACAGCAGACCCAATACAGGGTCCCACTTTGTCATTCGCTCCTGTTACGTATCAGCCTGCAGCACAAGGGGGAGCCCCAACTGCTAATTGGAAAACTTTTGGACAAGAGTTGATTAAAGAGGTCTACAAATCCCACAGGGAGTATGGCCCACACAGCCCGTACTTCAGTGGCCTTTTAAATTCTGAACTGAGTAGGACTGTAGTAGTCCCATATGATTTAAAACAGCTTTTCTCATGTCTCATGACCTCTACAGAATTCAAATTATGGGAATTAGCATGGAAACAACTGCTAAAAGCTCTCCCAGGCTTGGATGCTGATCCAAACACAGCAAAAGATACCAATGGCATGCCAATTACCATTGAGCATCTCTCCGGGGAGGGCCAATGGTCCTTACCCTCAATCCAAGCTGCTGCAATTCCTGTAGAAACACTCGAGAAAGTCAAAGAAGTAGCTGAAAAAGCCTTCTTTTCCCTTCAACCTGAGGGCCCATTTGAGCCTTATAGTAAGATCAAGCAGCTACCATCAGAGCCTTTTCTGAAATTTGTAGAAAGGTTAACTAGAGCTATTGAAATCCAAGTTAAAAAAGAGAATGCAAGGGAAGAGGTTTTAGAGGAAATGGCATTTATAAATGCAAATGAATGGTGTCGAGCGGCAATTTTAAGCCTACCTTTAGACACCCCCCCCCCCCCCACTAAAAGATATGCTTCTAGTCTGTAACAGGAAAGTGCCTCTGATGAGTGTTGCTGAAGACACCAGACCAAGGCTGCTGCCAAGACTCCCTCAGCATGTCACCGTTGCCAGCCCTGCACCCATTCCCTCAGCACTGCAGCACACTGGGCAGCAGCGACGACCAGCAATGGTTGACCCCACAAAGCCATGCCTGCTTTGCAACAACCTTGGGCACTGGAGTAGCCAGTGCCCCCTGAAAAAGCAATTTGATTAATTTAGAAATGGCAGGGGGGTGTGGGAACTCCGCACATCACTTCGGATGTGGGGAGTCTCCAGAGATCACATCGAGGGCCGAGACCCCCCCGGGGGCTCGGAGGTCTTGGCATGATGCCCAGAACACTTGGTGGTTGGACTTTGATCCTGCGGGCGACCTGTCAGCTTTGTATGAGAGTGAGAAGGTCACATGGGTTTAAATGGTGTTTTATAAGGTGTGCACAGGTGAAATGTAAGTTTTGAAAATTTTGGTATTAGGGTAATGGAGACAAGATGAGGGAACAGGGCGTGTCTAGTCCTTCTTCTTTCTTCTTCTTGTTCTCCATCTTCTGCAGTGATGTCAGCACATGGGGATTGGTTTATTGTAGGGGTGCACTGTCTAGCAAAGGTGATGGGTATTGGAAAGTGAAGGTAAATACGATATACGTAGTTTGTAATATAAAAGACGATACCACCTCGTAGGAGGGGGAGAGCACTGTGGCTGCCGTGCTGGACAGACCTCTGCAAGGCAGGGAGAGAATTTTGTAGATAAGATAAAATAAACAACCTTGAGACCGAGAAATGAAGAGCCCTGACTCCTCCTTCAAGCGCCGGGCTGGGGAAAGAGACTTTCGAACTTTTCTCGGGATCTCTCTGAACAGTTAGAGAGCCCGACAGGGGGGAGAACTACAAGCACTCCAAGGGGGTCAACAACAACAAAAAAACTGAATGGGGAGCGCCGGCCTGCCAGGCGTGCAGATACAAAAAGAGAAGGCCAAGGGAATAAGAGAAGCAAAATAGACAAAGCACACGGTAATATTACTATTTCTGTAAGTGAAGCAGATGCTTCAAAGACCACGTCTGCTGGTCCACTGTTGAAAGTGAAACAAAATAACCTTTGTTATGATTTAGGTGAATCTATGTTAACTACATCTTCTGTCAATGAGCCTTACAGGTTGCAGCTGACAGAATCACTCCACCTGAAAGACACTGACTAGCATTTTGTCTCTGTCAATCCAGAACAGAAGGGTACTTGGCACCGAATTCGTTGTAAGTACATCGTCATTAGGGACACCAAACACACACCTCAGGAGATCGAAATTGCTCCAGGAATGACAGCATCAGATCCTGAGCAATTCGTTCTCGGGCTGCACTGTTTCCACCCACCCCTGTTTCTTCCCAAGGGACAAATTGTTGCACAAGCTATCCCTGTGCCGTGTTTACCTGAAGGCGCCAAAATACAAGGGCTTACAGTCGCCTGGGTCCAAGTTATTGGGAAAGACAAACCCAAAATATGGTGTAATGTCAGTGGGGGTGGGGAGTCAAAACGCATTGAGATGCTTGTAGACACAGGTGCAGACTGCACAGTGATCCCAGTACAAGACTGGCCAGCACATTGGCCTTTGCAAAATGTTGCTGGTCACGTTCAAGGTGTAGGAGGCCTGCAATTGGTGAGACAATCCAAGAGCGTCATCCAAATCGAGGGACCAAACGGACAATTGGCAAATATCCGTCCATTTGTGTTAGATTATTTGGAACCATTGTTAGGGAGAGACTTAATAGCCCAGTGGGGTGTCACAATTGATATTCCAGACTCTCCACAGTATTTTTGTACAGCAGTCATTGAACAGCGCCCCACCCAAAAACTGAATTGGAAGACAGACAAACCAGTTGAGGTGAAACAGTGGCCGCTCAGTAAACAAAAAATAAAGGCGCTCGAGGAGCTAGTGGAAGAGCAACTGAAAAAGGGTCACATTGTGGAGACCACATCCCCGTGGAACTCTCCAGTGTTTGTCATCCAGAAGGCTGACAAAAAGAGATGGCGGCTCCTCCACGACCTCTGACAAATTAATAATGTCATTGAAGATATGGGCTCTCCCCAACCTGTTATGCCATCCCCAACAATGCTTCCCCAGGATTGGAAATTAGCTGTTATTGATATAAAAGATTGTTTTTTCCAAATTCCCCTACACCCTGATACCGAATTTGCCCCAAAAAGCGAATTATTTATTAACTGCTCAGAGACTAAGTTTTAAAGTCTATAAGCAGGAGGTATTTATTGACAACGCGTTGGAGAAACCCCAGCTCTCGCTGGCCAAAAGGTTTCTGAGTTACCAGCAAAAATGCAGCCCTTTTTATACAAGTCCAAGCATAGGGTTACATCATCTTACATGCATATTCATATCTTTACATACATATTCATATATAGGTATGGCATAGGTGGAGCTTCTTATTTTGAGGATCATCTCGGTGGTACTTCCTGTGCCTTCTTCCATGGGCAGGGGTCTTCACGTTTGTCATCCTCAGACTAAACTTTTGAACTTCTCCTAATTTGGGTAGTTTCCTGGTGTACTTGGCTTAGTCTCCAGGGCTTGGCAGAAGTTATTGGGTCAGGCTGACACTGTTGGCTCCTAGAACTGCTTGAGTTTTCATTTTCTTACCCTTATCTAGTTATTATAGTTTCAGTGTCCTTTCCTGTCAATGTGTTTTGTCCTTTTAGGTAGTTTATTATCTCCCATGGTTTCCTAATATTGAGCTTTTTCAAGTGTCTTGCATTTTTATGCTTTAACTCCTTATTTCTCGAAATTGCCTGCTTTATGTGGCTTCACCCTGACGATGCACTGCGTTTCGCATTCTCGGTCCCCACCATCAACATGGAAGCCCCTATGAAAAGGTACCATTGGAAAGTTCTTCCTCAGGGCCTGAAGGCCTCGCCAGCGATCTGCCAGTGGTATGTCTCTTCCCTGCTTTCCCCGGTGTGTGCAGCTGCAGAAAAGGCCATCGTCTATAATTATACGGATGATATCCTTTTGTGTGCCCCCAATGATGATTTACTCACACACGCGCTTGACCTAATGATCAATGCATTGATTGTTGCAGGGTTCGAGCTCCAGGAAAAGAAATTCAAAAGATGCCACCTTGGAATATTGGGCTTAGAAATTGGAAATAGGACCATTGTTCCTCAAAAACTAGAAATCAATCCAAAGATCAAGACCCTTGCGGATGTCCACAAGTTGTGTGGGTCTTTAAATTGGGTAAGGCCCTGGCTGGGTCTGAATAATGAAAACCTTGCCCCTCTTTTCAATTTATTGAAAGGGGGAGAGGACCCGGGTGTTCCTAGGTCTATTACCCCAGAGGCACAGAAAGCTCTAGAAAAAGTTCAGATAGCAATGTCCACAAGACAGGCCAACCAATGTCGGCCTGACCTGCCATTCAAATTTATCATCTTAGGTAAGTTGCCACACCTCCATGGAATCATTTTCCAGTGGGAGGAAAAACAAACACCTAAGGCAAAGGATACACCTAAAAAGGGCCAGGACCAGAGGGACCCTCTCTTGATCATAGAATGGGTTTTCCTCAGTCACAAAAGGTCCAAGAGAATGACAAAGCCTCAGGAGCTGGTAGCAGAACTGATCCAGAAAGCAAGGACCCGGATCAGGGAGCTAGCAGGATGTGACTTTGAGTGCATTCACATTCCAATTGAGTTAAAATCGGGCCAAAATACTATGCAAATATTGGAACAATTGTTTCGAGAAAATGAAGTGTTGCAGTTTGCTCTGGATTCCTACTCAGGACAAATTTTCTGTCCAACGCCTGCCCAAGATGTTCGAACAAGATGTTCAATTTACTCTGAAATTGAGAAGTGCTCAAAGTAGGAGACATTTAAAAAAGGCTCTGACCATCTTTACAGATGCGTCCGGGAGATCCCACAAGTCCGTTATGACTTGGAAGGATCCTCAAACCCAGCAATGGGAGACGGACATTGCTGAGGTGGAAGGCTCACCTCAGGTTGCTGAATTGGCTGCAGTTGTTAGGGCTTTTGAAAGGTTCTCAGAACCATTCAATCTGATTACAGATTCTGCATACGTGGCAGGAGTAGTATCCAGGGCAGATCAAGCAATACTGCAAGAAGTGTCTAACATCGTACTTTTCGAATTGCTCTCGAAACTTGTAAAGTTAGTCACCCACCGAGAGCAACCATTTTATGTGATGCACGTCAGGTCACACACTGACTTGCCAGGGTTTATCGCTGAAGGCAACAGAAGAGCAGATGCTCTTGCCGCACCTGCAGTGATGGCCACTCTCCCAAATGTTTTTGAACAGGCAAAAATCAGCCACCAGCTTTTCCACCAAAATGCACCTGGCCTAGTTCGTCAGTTTCACATCACTCGAGAACAGGCCAAAGCGATTGTGGCCACATGCCCAAATTGCCAAGAACATGCACTCCCTACAGCGAGTACGGGAGCAAACCCGAGGGGGTTGAACAGTTGTGAACTGTGGCAAACAGATGTTACACACATACAGTCATTTGGATGGCAGAAATACATTCACCTTAGTGTAGATACCTTTTCTGGAGCGGTCTATGCTTCTGCCCACACAGGAGAATCATCTATCGATGCCATAAAGCACCTCTTACAGGCTTTTTCTTTCATGGGCATCCCCAAGGAGTTGAAAACTGATAATGGGCCTGCCTACAAATCCAAGGAATTCGGGAGCTTCCTGCAGCAATGGGGAGTAGAGCACAAAACTGGCATCCCCTACTCCCCTACAGGTCAAGCCATAGGAGAAAGGACTCACCGTGATATCAAAAGAGTCCTGGACCAGCAACATCAGGTTCTGAAGGTGGAACCTCCCCACATCTGGTTGTCCAGGGTGCTGTTCACAATCAATTTTCTGAATTGTTTCCTTTGACAGCCTGAATCCGCCCATCCTACGCCACTTTGGGGGGAGCAGTCATATGTTGATGAAAGAAAAGCCTCCGGTCTTAGTAAAGGACCCTGAGACTTGGAAGACGGTGGGACCTTACAAATTGGTTACTTGGGGACGTGGATACGCCTGTGTGTCCACCCCTCTGGTTTAAGTGGGTTCCTTCAAATGGGTAAGGCCCTATGTTCCCAAGGTCTCAGAGAAATCTACAGAAGCGCCCCAGGTTGCTAATGCTGCCTGGAGAAGGAACGCCGCACGCGTTCTCTGGAGGAAATTCCATTTAAGCCCCTATCTGGAGTAGTTTGTAATATATGGTTGTCTTAAGTTCCTTGTACCAGTTTAGATCCCACTGTTCGTGTGTAGTCTTGAGACGCCATGAGACCAAGCCTGCTCCTCGTCCTACTTGCGATCATTCCACCAGCGATCTCCTGGATAGTCCCTCAGCCCAAAGCACGTATGGACTACCTTGGCAAAAGCCCTCGGACATCAAGAGAGGAACTGACGACTGGCTGAGTGGACTGTTCAAAGGCTGGGGACTCTCGGGCTGGTTGGGATCTATTCTGAAAACTGTTTTTAGTACTGTTTATTTTAGTTATTGTAGTTGTTAGCATTGTTTTTGGACTAATCAAACGCATGGTTCTCAAGTTGATTTCAAGCTCATCTCCCCTCCTGAAGTTTACCATTTGGAAGCCCTTAGTGCTCCAATGGATGACATGGAAGCCTCAGTGGAGAACACTGACCCTCCTGTAGAGGAGGAACTGATTTACCAACCATGGTTTGGCAAGCACTCTGCACCACAAACCCAGTCCTCTTCTTTTTAAACAAAACTAGGGGGAGATGTTGCAGTGTGATGCAATTTCCTGTTTTAGCTATCCCAGTCCTTTCCCAGGTGAGGCAATACCTTCTCCCTTTCCCTCCCCTTGCCTCCTGCTAAGTGCTGTCCGTCAAGCTTGACATTACAGCAAGGGCATCGAGTGATTGGCTAAAGTTCAAAAGATGCTTCTCAGCCCTGGGGTCATTGGCCTGTCTAGGTGTCATTGTCCCCTGAGACTTCCCCCCTCCTACCTGGTTGGTGGCATACCTACCCCTTCCCTCCCCCTGTCCCCGGGGTTTAAAAGGACACTGAGACCATGCGGTCGCGATTCTGTTGGAGCTGTTACCAAGATTCGGAGATCTGTGACCCTGGAATACAACTCTAGTCTAAAGCCTCCGGCAGAATCCGTCTTCTTTTCCTCTTCATCATCGCCTAAGGCCTTTCCACCAGAGGTAAAACTGAGTTCCTGCTTGCCTGGACTTGTTCCAAGTGCCAGCTGCAACATACAGCTAGCCAGGGGTGTCTCTGAGGTGAAAACACCACAGTTGCCGCCTCTGGTCAAGCAGTAAGGGCCAGACGAGCCCAGGCACATTCCATCTGGTAATATTGGGATCTTATTCCAATAGATTATCAAGTGTGATTTTTTGTACTTAGCCCCAGTGACATCCCACCAGTTGATTAAAACCAATTATACAATATATCACAGACTATCACCTACCCCTATTAAGATAGACCTTACATTGTTAAAACAATGAATTAAGCACCAAGACCTATTGGAGATATTGAAGGAAATCCAAGAAAGCAGAAAGAAAACCTTAATTACTGTCCAACATGATACAAAAGAAATAACCAGAATTCTGCAGAGAGTAAAACAAAATGCAGATCATCACTAGTAAGATGTGATCTTTGAGTAGTCACCAACTGCAAATAGAATCTTTAATAAGTTGTGTCATCCCATTGTAGTTTTGTTAATATTAGTTAGAATAAGTTTAAGATTATCCATTATATTGCTAATTTAGACTTAGAGAACACTACAATGAGTAGCTGTGTTAACTTCCTTATCAAAAATACATAGTAAAGCATTAAGAGACACTTATTGTTATAAGAGTTTGCAATAAGTAAAAGAATTTACTTATTTTCTAGAAAAGGGGAGAATGAGACAGAGTAAAAATTCCCCAGAGTAGAAATCCATTTTGATTTAGGTGAAATGTACATCTTTAAGTCTGTGTAGCCTGACTGCAAAGCCTAGGCTAGAGAGAAAACTGCGTCAATGAAAGACAGAGATAAGGGGAAGAGACAGAAGGTGATAAAGAGAGACAGAGACTGCTGTAAAAGCAGGTCAGCTTGACCTAAGAATTCTTTCCGATAAAGAAGAACTAGCAGCAAATGTCACGAAAAAATCGTAAAAATGAATATGTATGAACCTATTGTGAAACTGTATGTATATGTATTTAAGGAAGAGATAAAAAGAGACCTGAAGTTGTCAGAAGTACGCATGCCTTTTTTAGAGAGTAATCTCCGCATGCGTCCAGTGCTGTAATAAACATACCAGCTTTACAACTTTCACAAAGTTGTAGTTTTTTTTCTCTTTCTCCGCAAAACATGAGGTAAAATAATGCAATCTGAAAAAAGAAAAAAAAAATCCATGCTTTTCATATAATTTCCAAATCTCATTCACGTTAGGAGAGGTGAAGGGATGTAGAAAATAATATCCTTATATACTCTTTATTAGATGCCAGTAAGGCAGTACAGGTGAGTGTCCCGATCCGTCCCAGTGGTACGGATGATGGGGTGGATTTTAAGGTGCAAAAATAACCATCAAGGACACAGGGGATTTACAGCAACAAAAATCAGTACAGTTTTATTGAAGATCACACAGAAGAGCGTTGGTGTAGTGGGGAACCGAGAGAAAAGGAAAAAGCAGGGGAAAGAGGGAGGAAAGGAGGGAATGGGTATTATAGCTACCGAAACCGTGGCGTCGCTTCTTCGGTCCAGCCGTGAAGAGCTCAGCAGGATACCAGGTCCGGGGAGATCTCAAGGGCCCGGTATAACTGGACCCCAATTATACTATTTTTCGTTGGGGAAGGGAGGTGGTTTCATACTAAGACAATGGTTGTCAAGGGGGGGAGAAGGTACAGGACAGGGGGTACCGGTACACAGAGTCCGAGCCCAGTAACCAGCAAGAGCCATTGTTTTTCATGCCCCAGTGCTTGCACTGGGCAGCCTTCTCCCCACACCACTGTGCACCCCCCCCCGAGTTTGGGGGTGTTCAGTCCCAGTCTTTGGATAAAGGTACAAGGGGGTTTCTTGCAGAGGGCGTCTCGTCTTGATTCCTTGATGAAGAAGCTCACATCTCTGCCTGTCTGTCACGATGGTTGAAGGCAGCAAGAGGGTTCTTTTCCATTGGAAAGGGGCCATTTCCACAGTTCAAAGCCAGTCAGACCGAAAGGGGCGGGGGAGAAAGCCCAAATCCATTGCATTGTTCAGAAGAAGCAAAATGTCCCGTCCAGGTTCAGTGTGGCGTATCAACAGTGAGCTAACTTCTCCACCCTGCACTGGCTTAACAGTTTTCTTGACAGTCGTGAGGCAAAAAATGCAGGATTTCGGACAGACTCTCACACGACCCCGTGACTCACGATTGTCTTGAGGGATCTTCATCAGCAGAACTCTGGTCTTCAGGTTCTTCAGAACTCGTCACATGTTGTAGTAGCATAACCGGAAAAATAGAGACGATAGGAAAGAGGAGGGGAAAGGAAAGAGAGAAGGAAAGAAAAGAAAAGAGGGGAGAAAGGGAAGCAATAAACATAATTAGTATTGATTATTATAACAATTTTCACAAATGATTGATCAATATTCCTTTATAACAATTTCAGAAATTATTAATTAATTATAACAATATTATCTGTATAACAATTTCAAAAAACGGTTGAAACAAATCACAGATAATCAAAACAAGAACAACAAACAAATCATAATATAAGTGTTAATTCTAAAAATTATTTTCTAAACAATTCACTACAGATCAAAAAATAACCTTAACAAAATCATACTCAGGAATCAAAATTGCTCTAAAGCATATATGCTTAATTCATAATTGTTTCGTGTCAAATGTTTTGGGAGTGTCCACTGTGTAGAGGACATCGGCTAGGCTATGTGCGTCGATTATAGATGTCAATCTCCTTAGCTTTTTCATCATGCTCCAATTCATAGCGAATAGGGCTGCTGACAAGATAAAACCAAGCACGATTAAAATCAAAAGGACAACAATGGGATGACACGCCCTGTTCAGAACACCTGTGGCAGTAGGTGACCACCCAAAGAGGGTGTCCCACCACCTGTGCTCAGCATCTTGCTTTACCCTCTCCATGACCCGGTGTATTTGTCTCACGTTATGATGAACAGTCACCAGTGTCTTCTGTCCGCTTTCCTTGATTTTCTCGAGGATCTCAACCAGGTCCTGATGCAGCAGCAGTTGTCTCACCAGGGTGAGGTCCATCCCATAGGAGTAGGCATCAATGTGTGAATCAGTGTGTAGTTGGATTGCAGTAGGTAGTGAGAAGTAACTGGAGCTTCATAAGAGAAATCACATCCTGAAATCTTAGTAAAGTTACAAGCACAGAAATTTGAGTGATTCTTTGTATCTACTACAACATCTTCTACAAGCACAGAATCACAGATAGTTCTAAAGCATGCACATCCATCGCCTATGTATACAAGAACTGTTCAGAGGCCTCATTAGACGAATTTCAAAATGACAGATATTTTGCTCTGTGTCTAAACAGATATCCTGAGCTACGAGTGCATTGCTTTCACAGATGAAGCCTTGTTGTTCTCGACAATACAGGATTCCAGATTAACAGTTTGCCATTTGTCATCAGACTGACGGGCCCATCCTCTATGTTCCGTAGGATAGAGAACAGCTCCGTCATGGTTTAATCCTAATGCAATAACAGGGAAAACCGAATGTACAGAAGCATTGCATATGGTTAAAACAAAAGCAGTGGCTGTGTTTGAAACAGGGTCATAGGTAAAGTTCACCAGGTTCCACCAGGATTGGAATTCTTTTTCAAAGCCAGTGGCACTGTCCCAGACTTATTTTCCGAATTTCTGTGGGGAAAGTGCCTTCCTCGCCTTCTCTTATAATTGAGGCAGAGACTGACTGCATCCACAATTGTGCCTGGATACAGCTGAGGGCTAAGGAAACATTGTTTTGTGTAGCATGTTTTGCGGAGATAGAAGAAAAACTCCACAACTCCTGTCAGAGTTGTAAAGCCGGTATGTTTATTTTCAGCGCTGGACGCATGCGGAGATTGCTCTCCCTAAAAGGGCATGCGTACCTCTGTAAATTCTAGACTTCTTTTTATCCCCCTTACAAATGCATATGCATACAATTTCACAATAGGCTCATACATATTCATTTTACCAGTTTCGCAGTGACTTTTGCTGTTAGATTCTTCTTTATCAGAAGGAATTCTTGTGTCCTTGTTCTGTTTCTGCAGTGTCTCTGTTTTCTTTTCGCTGTCTTCTTCTTTATCTTCTTGTCTTTTTACTGAAGCAGCTTTTCCCTTTGGCCTGGGCTTTACACAGAAAAGGACATTTTACCTCTTTTCTACTCTGGGGTCTTTTACTATGCCTCAAGCACTAAGTGCATCAATTACCAATTGGTGATCATTCACGTTCACTTTCTCCCAATTTAGTAATATGTTTGATAGCAGCCACTGGTGTGTTCACAAAAGCCAACAAGAATGACTGCAGTGGTTGCTATAATTTGATCAAATCTCTAATTGTGGCAGCCAATTTATTCAGGTTCAGTTAATTTACATGTTTATGTGTAATATCATCACCTGGTGTTACCTAAAGGGAAGGGAAACATTATTTCTGTTGTCCATCTCTGGTGTTATCATGGTTTATCAGTCTTCGTGTCCCTAGAGTTCTTCTGCAAAAGCAAACACAACAGACTCTGCCACGCAGAGGCAGAAAAGGTTAGAACAATGGAATTGTCAGAGAGGTTTTGAACAGCAGTGTACTTCCCCTACAGTAGTGGGAGGTCCACCAATAACAGGTTGTCCAGGGAAATGTGCTGGGTTCTTGAAATCATCTGGTCCCTGTAGTGAAGGAATTATGCTTGGAGCTGTTGGGCAAAAAGCAGTGATTTTGGAACACTCATTTACCCCCCATCTATAGTAAGAGGTGTGAGAAGTCCATTTAATCTTTTCACCTTCTGCCCAATCCTGCACACTTTTGACAGTAAAGTGAGAAACATTATCAGAATGAATTTCCTGTGGTTTTAGGAAAATTCCAAACCATCCTTGCATTGCTTTAACTGTATTATCTCCTGCAGCTCTTTTAAAAGCATCGGCCTGGACCGACCCAAATATAAACATAGCATAAGACTTGGTGTAAATACAGACAAGAAATAATTTTGTCCCTCACTTTGGAAATACTCCAAACAGTTAACAGTTCCTCAACCTGAGCATTGTCTTTTCCCTCTCTGTTAGCAGGAGCGGGGGGAGAGGAGGGGTTGCTTTTAGTCACAGAGGCAGGTTTATTTTGGCTGCTACCCAAGCTCCCAGTTTCTTGGGTCGCCCAGTTCTCCTCTACCTCCGGGGAACCAAGCCAACCCCAAACAACCTTCTTCCCAGGTGGTGTACCTTTTTCTCAATATCTTGAAACTACAGGAATAAAAACGAACAGGCTTTGTCAGACTTCAGGACCCTGCTGCCATGTGTACTGAAGGCCTGTGAGGAGTAAATCCCCACTCCACCTGAAAGGATCTATAGGATAGTTAGGGTCCTGTGCTTGGTGCACTGTCACTTCAAAAATCAGCAATTGAAATGTTTTCTTCTGGAAGAAGTCCATCCCATTTTATTCTCTTTCTCAGCAAGTCTAAAGAGAAACAAAGGGTCATTCTGGTTACTAAGAAGTTTATCTGGTCTTTCTATAGGAGACATAGCTACTATGGTTTTCTGAAGGAGAATTGCTATAGGTTTAAGTGTTCCTGGAAGCCCTTGAGTTAAAGAGATCATAATTTCAGGCTTTACAGGTGATTGAATTGGTGACTCAAAACCAGGAATTAATTTCTTTTCATGAATCAATTGCGGCAGCAGCTTTGTGAATGTTTTCCAGGAGTTGGTCGGGGTACCGACCAAAGGGTCTCTCCTTTCCAAGGGGTTAACCCCCTCTGCCCAATGAGCTGTGTGCTGAGTTAGGGACCATGGGATGCGTCTGTCTGCTGTTGTTAAACACCCCATGTCCCCAGCACCCACCGGCTTCTTGTTTGACAAAAGAATCTGATCTCCCCCAGTGAGAGACACTTGACATATGTGTTCTGTTTCAGATTTTTGGGGGAGAAGCCCGTACTGCTTTGCAAGTTTTTGTTAATTCAGTAGCAGTGTACGGATTTCTTTAGTGGTTTTGTGTGGGTCAAGATCTTCATTATTGATATAGCTGCATTCTGTTTTAATTAGAGGTTTTATGCTGTTACAACAGTGTTTCCCGCAATTTTTCATCAGAGTTAATTCTTTTTGAGGGCAATTTTGATTAATGTGAGGAGTTTCCTTCTCCTCTGTTTCTTTTGAGGAATCTGCATTCTGTGAGTTTTTAACATGTTCCTCTCTCAAGGCAGCTCGTAACAAATTATTTACATTTCTTTCTTCATCCAATTGTTTTTTCCAAAACTTCTACTAGGTTTTGGAGGAGTCTATTATAGCATTTTCCTCACTTCTCTGCTTAAAGCGGTTTTCTATGGCTGCAGTGAGGCAAGCTCCCAAAACTGAGCAAAGAATGTTCTTATTTCTGCTCATTTTGAATTTTGATTCATGTTGCAGAGAACATATTCTATCGATGACATTTTCTAAGTTAAACCAATTGCAGTTTGCCCATTCTTCTCCTCCTGGAGAAGGTGTGGCATTGTATTTAGCAAGCAGAGCAAAATTCCGCTTTACCTTTTGCACTGAAGTTTTTAGTCATTTTGTTTGAGGGGACCAAAACTACACCAGGGAGTTGATTGTAACTCAAGTTATACAGACTCTCAGTGTCCCCTTGCTTCCCTGGGTAGTTGAAGAGACAGAGTCTGCCTGGGAGGTCCTATTTTTAGTTCTCAAAGTCTGTCTCTTCCTTCCCAGACAGTATACACGCACACAAATGGTTTCTTTTGAGGGGTTCAGGACCTACAACAGGGAAAAAGCCACTCAGCCAGCGCTGAGCCACCCCTCACTTCCCCTGTGTAGGTGGAGGGACAAAGTTCTGTCTAAAAGGTACTATTTGGTTCCTCAAGTCTGCCCCTCCCTTTTTAGACAGCAATACAGCATACAGTTTTACTCAGTTTCACACAAAAATACAGCAGTACAGTTTACTCATTTCACAAAATACAGCAGTACAGTTTACTCAGTTTCAGCAGTACAGTTTACTCAGTTTCAGCAGTGCAGTTTACTCAGTTTACCCAGTTACCCCTGTTTTGCACCGAAAAATCTTTTGTGCCAATTCCGGAGCCTCAGTGCTCAATTGAGCTTGAGATTTTCCTTTTAGGCATGTGTAGTCTGCGAGAGACCCTCTCTCCTGTTACAGACTCCACAGACCCTGCAAATCTCTTTGGCTACCAGAATCCTGTCCGTGACGCCAATTATGTCCCGATCCGTCCCATGGTACGATGATGGGTGTGATTTTAAGGTGCAAAAATAACCATCAAGGACACAGGGGATTTACAGCAACAAAAATCAGTACAATTTTATTGAAGATCACAACAGAAGAGTGTTGGTGTAGTGGGGAACCGGAGAGAAAAGGAAAAAGCAAGGGAAAGAGGGAGGAAAGGAGGGAATGGGTATTGTAGCTACCGAAACCGTGGCGTTGCTTCTTCGGTCCAGCCGTGAAGAGCTCAGCAGGATACCAGGTCCGGGGAGATCTCAAAGGCACGGTATAACTGGACCCCAATTATACTATTTTTTGTTGGGGGAAGGGAGGTGGTTTCATAACCAAGACAATGGTTGTCAAGGGGGGGGAGAAGGTACAGGACAGGGGGGTACCGGTACACAGAGTCCGAGCCCAGTAACCAGCAAGAGCCATTGTTTTCATGCCCCAGTGCTTGCACTGGGCAGCCTTCTCCCCACACCACTGTGCACCCCCCCCCTGAGTTTGGGGGTGTTCAGTCCCAGTCTTTGGATAAAGGTACAAGGGGGTTTCTTGCAGAGGAGCTTCTCGTCTTGATTCCTTGATGAAGAAGCTCACATCTCTGCCTGTCTGTCACGATGGTTGAAGGCAGGCAAGAGGGGTCTTTTCCATTGGAAAGGGGCCATTTCCACAGTTCAAAGCCAGTCAGACCGAAAGGGGCGGGGGAGAAAGCCCAAATCCATTGCATTGTTCAGAAGAAGCAAAATGTCCCGTCCAGGTTCAGTGTGGCGTATCAACAGTGAGCTAACTTCTCCACCCTGCACTGGCTTAACAGTTTTCTTGACAGTCGTGAGGCAAAAAATGCAGGATTTCGGACAGACTCTCACAGTGAGGCCAGTATTTTTTCTGTGCTGTCAAGTCTTTTGATAAACCATAACTTTATGGCACAAGCATCTGTCAATGATATATTCACGCTTAGAACTTAGGTAATAAAATAGCTGGCTGTTGACTTTCAGAAATAACAGACTGTCCTGATTCAGGGCAAATTTGGGAGAGAACCCCCAAAGGGGTTCCTCTAGAAAAGCAGGTTAAATTGGCCCCTCCCCCAACCAGTTTGGGAAAAAATATCTCCTTTGAGAAAAGTGGAAAAAGCTGTTTTTTAAACAATAAAACCTCTTGCTGCTCCAAAAGAGATTACAAACTCAGAAAAGTCCCCTCCCTGGGTTGCAGCTTGGCTCACTCAGTCTCTTATCAGTCCCTCTGGTGCTGGAAATGTCACGGCCCAGGCCTGGCCCGGTGGGCCACAGGTGCAAGCTGCCAGTGCTCTTCTGGGTGTTCAGTCCAGAGCACGTTTAAACAGGTCCAAAGAAAAGGGAAAAAAACAAAACCCCACAGTCTAGGGAACTTCTTTGCCTCAGCTAGCTAAAACTAACTAAAACAAAAGAGAGCTCTGTCCTACTGTCTGTCCATCTGCAGACAACAACAGTCCAAGAGCAGGAATGTGGAGGAGTGAGTGCAGTGTCTGAAAACAAACTGCGCACTTCTTCTGCCCCCCCCTTCACTCTCTGGAATACGTCTTAAATGTGTAAAACTTATTATTCAGCATAAACAGAACAGACAATTAAGGATAAAAGCATCATATAGTCAACCCAGGACACAGACCTGAAAACTACAAACAGGTAAGCACATACTTTTCTATCATATATACTGGACAATTAATGTACATAAGTATTTGCAGTTTGAGGGGTATTAGATTTTCTAAGGCCTCAAAAAACTTGCTTGATGAGGCTTTTAAAAGGGCTTATGGTTGTTCATGTACTCTGAGTTAGATGCACAGGAGAAATACTGAGAAGATATTCTCAAGAGGTCAAAACAAAACAAAGACTTTGCTGGCAAACTAGAAAATCAGACAACTTTGGCAAAAGTTTATAACAACATTCAATCAACATAAAACACTTCTCGAAGCATTAACTTAGCCCATTCAACTTAGCAAACTCTAAGCCTGTCTGATTTTAAGTTACTCAAAGATTCCAAGAAGAAATTAGAAGAAGAAGGAGAAAGATAAAAGATATAGAAAAGGACACATATAGCTACCAACTCCTGGGTTCCAGCAGTGTGCACCTGATACAAATTCCAAAGAGGAGATAGAGTCAAAATGTGTGCTTGCCTCCTGTTCAGCTTTAAATACCTCTTGGCCTCAGAGCATTTTCCCCCTCACATGAATTGGTGAGATAACCCAGGCCAGACATCTGTCCAGTAGGAAGCAATATCTGGCCAGGGAGATGGAATCCCCAGTGCACAATAAACATCTTGCCTTGAGAGCAAGATGTAGGAAGATAAGCTGGAATTTCTGAGACACTTCAGTTTACTAACTGTAAAAGCTACACAAACTTTCAGAAAAAGCAGAAGTCTTCTGCACACTAACGTAGGGCTGCTCCCTGAAGTTTAGATGCAAACATTGTGGTTTCTTTTCTGGTAACTGAGTGAAAGGACTCTATGTGTACTCCATCATCAATTCAGTGGTAAGCTACATTGACTCCTAATCTATACTATTTCTTTGCTAGCAGTAATATAGGTACCTCTATTGATGCCAAATTGATTTTTGCCTTTTTTGCTTTTATATGTTCTCTATATTCTTCACATATATATATTTGTAGGTCTGTAGCCTATTATTGTATTCGTAGCTAGCACTTTACCTACTCTATTAGACAGAAAGACAAAATAAATTTCCCAGTGGCTCGAAGCCCTGTGGGTCCAAGGATAGGCTCTCTGGGAGCCAAGGTTGAAACCTATAGCTGTTGAGTAAGAAAGCGGCACAGACTCCAAGAAGGCTGGTTTACATAGCAGCAGTTTTAATACGAAAACTTCTCTCTTTTATAGACTGTTCTGATACATTCAGACCAGATTGGTCAATCAATCAATACATTTCACCTGATTGACTAATTAACAAAAACACCTTTCTCATGAACAATCCTTGAGAAGAACAAGAAAACAAAGAGTAGAAAAACACCACCTGCAGGTTGTTTATAATAACAAGTTATCATCGTTTCTCTACAACTCACTAAAAAGTCTCACAAGTCCACTATGAGAAAACTTATCTAGTTTTCTCGCTCTCTGACCAGACTGTCACATCCACAGAAAGCAGCTCTCTGATACATTTTTTCATAAACAAAGTTTAGTCTTTATCTAAGGGCAGTGGGAATTCAGAAAAGTGTAGAACCGGGGGGGGGGGGGGGGGGGGGGGGGGGGGGAGGGGGGGTAGTAGGATGTGTCTTATGTCTTTAACTGGGGATTCTTGTTGTCAGTTATGATAATTTGCTAAACATATAAAAATTTTATCTGCTTATGCTACATATGCATCTTTGGTGCTTTCCATCTAGCATACTATGCACCTAAGGATCCTTATAAAGGTAACCCCTTTGTTATCACTTAACTGTGTTTGACTCGCGATTTTATGTCTTGGTTTGAAAAGACAGGTGTCTGCTAAGGAAGGCAGGAGCCTCTCTTGAAATGGAAAATGCAAACCCCCTCCCTCCAAATTATTATAATTTTGAAATTAAGGGGCTCTCAGGCAAAGATATGGGAGTAGGAATAACAGTTCTTTATTAGGAAAAATAAAAATAAAAATGCAGTAATACAAAACAACACTGACAGTCAGAATATTACCTGACACCCTGTTGGTCAGGGTGTTGGTAGCAGTCTGATTAAATGGTGCCTGCAGTCCTCCTGGAGTGACAGATGTGATTCTGTTGAAGCAGTGATCCTGTAGAAGGGTGTAGTCTTCCTCTGAAGGTCCAGTGGTGGTGTAGATGGGCCTGGTCTTCCTCTGGGAATCCAGTGGAAAAAGCTGACCATGGTATTCCAAATCTCAGATTATATCCAGGTAGGAATGCTTGGCTCCTCCCCCTGAGCAGAGCATCTCACAATGGGATGATGTAATTTTATCAGTCATGCAGTGAGACTCAATGGCCCATTAACAGAAGATATCTCCCTGGAGGGAGGATAGGTCATGGAAGAGAGAAAGAAAACCCCCCCACTTGGTTTTAACAGGTGGCCCAATTAACAGACGATAACTGCCCCACTGTGGCCACATTTCTCTTCACAGAGAAAGTAAGGCACAATTTCCCAAGGATATTTTCTGGGAATCGCAGCGAGGAACCTCAGAGAAAGAAAAAACAATTCTTATTCAATTGCTGCTCCTCTTGTTGTGCAAAAGTAGAATGCAATATGGAGATTGTTTACCCAAAGTGATGGTGTTTTGTTTCCTTGGCCTATCAGGGCCAAGCGCTTGTGCAGACTGTTGGTCAGCAGACAGTCACAAGATTTTATTTGGTGGAGTTGAGTGCTTGTGCAGATTCAGTTTAGATGTAATATAGTGTAATATAATATAGTATAGTATAATATAGTATAATAAAGTAATTAATTAGCCTTCTGATATCATCGAGTCCTCCTTGTCATTTCTCCCTTTGCCAGGGTTGCCTGCTTTACTATACCCCACTTCTAACAGATGGCAATAGAATACACACCCCCAGCTACATCTTGCATTTGCAACCTAAGACATTTTAGGACCAGTGAAAAGGTATGTCTATTGTGCACTGTATTTATATCAACTGCTAGTTCTTTCGTTTATCCTGTGTAGTAAGTCTGTTTAAAGTCTTCTGTCTGTTAATCTTGTGTCTATTCAATAAAAAATTCATTTTATAATAGACCTAATCAGCTGTCCTGGGGTGACTGAATAGTCTGGTATCCCCATTGTCTGCTTTTTTGTCCAGATATAAGTCCTGTGCCTTTAAGCGAGCTAAAGGGGGGGGGAAGCGGTGGAAATTCCTTCCACCACTTCTTTTTAAAAACAGAGATAAGGTTCTCTCAGTTCTATCCCAGTTCTCGGCTCCACAGAGAGAGAGAAACGGAGTTTTCCTTTTCTTTTGTCACTGGTTTTCCTCCTTAGCTGAGGCAAGAAAAGTTTTCCTGGGACTGTGGCGGCTTCTTTGAGAGCTGTTCAGCTTTTCTCCGGTCTGAAAACACCAAACAAAACTGGGAGCCCACGCCAGCAGCCTGGTGGGGAGAGGCCCCCTGGGATGCTGCCCTGCCAGCTTCTAGCTCAGAGAGACTGAGCGATACCCATGGAAAGGACTTTGGACTCTGAATCCACCAGTTCTCCACAACGAGTGGTTTTATTACCTAGCATTGTTAATTTCTTTTTTTCTTGTAAAATAAACAGGTTTAGTTTTTCACTTTCTCCAAAGGAAAAATTCTTTACATTTAAACCAGTGGGGGGAAGGGAGTGCTGAATCCGACCTTCTTCAGAGGGAATGCCCTTTCAGGATAATTTCCTCCCAAATTTGTCTCAAACCGGGACATCAGCCATTCTTAAGAACTTTCAATTGATCCAACAGTAAACAAGATCAATTTGGGGTGCAGGTCGCCTCAAACAGAGCTACTGCCAGAAATCTGAGCCCAAGACAGGACTTGTCTAAAAGTTCTCATCTCCATTCCTAACACTTGTTAAGGATGTTTTTTTTTTTTTTTTTGAAGAGCCATAGTGGTAAAAAGTTATTAAACTAGTTCTTCTTGAAAGGACACATCATGATTTTTTCTTCCTCATTTGAACACTGTTTTATACTCATAGCTAATTTCACATTTGATCTAAAATCAGCCTAAATTAATGTAGCTTGAACATAACTAATGCAAGCTGGAAGAAGACAACCTTCAGGATATGCTTTTTTCCTACTGAATAGGCAAAAAATTCTTTAAAACCTTTAGGAACTGCTGCCATGACATGATTCTGGTGCAGATGGTAAGTAAAGAAGAATAAACAAGAAATTGAGAGGTTGTCACAGACATTTCTTTTATGAAAAATCCTCTTTCAGGATTTTTCCTGCTGAAGCTGAGAAGTTCAGCAACAATACATAAACAACAGGTTATCTGCTGCTGTGGAATGCAACAGGCCTGCCTGGATTGGCCCAGCTTGGATGTTTAGAGATAATGGCCAATCCAGGACTGAGCTCTCTGGGAGACAGTGAGAGAGAGCTCCTTTGTTATTGATTCTTTGCTTGCTATTCTTAGCTTAGCAGCTTCTGGAAACTCTGCCTGCTTTTTCTTTTAGTATAGTATATGTATATATCTTAAAATAATAAATCAAGCCTTCTGATGATGGAGTCAAAGATCTCGTCTCTTCCCTCACCTGAAAACCCTAACCACAGAGAGGTGAGCCAGCTATAAAATGAGGATACATCAAAGAAGCAACCCAAATGCTAAAACTATAGGAAAATATGATTTACTTTATTTTTAAACAACTAAGATGTCAGGCATTAGGGCTCTGAGTTTTATCGCTTGTACAGGATTCAATTAGTTTGGATTTATTAAAAAATATAGCATATTTCCCACTCAAACCATGTGCCACCCTTGGAAGGGGAACAGCACGGGAGGAGTAGTGTTGCCCGAACGAAGAACACAAAACTCAGAGAGATTTGTGCGGTGCTTTATTGAGGGCCCGGGAGCCTGCGGACTAGCGTCCCCAAAAACAGAGCTCCGAATTCCACACTTGAGTTCTTCCCTTTTATACATGTTATATGTGTATAATTCGTTACAACATCTCTAAGAGACAAATTTTGCTCAGCAACCCACCCCTCGTGATAGATTCTCTAGTGCATAACAGAACCATAAATCAGGTGCCTGTCTACACCAAGACCATTGTATACTATATTTCGGTTAGTCCAGCATTCTTTCCCCCCCCTCAGTTAAACATTTACCTACAGTTCCTAGGCTACTTCTAGGTTACATGATCAAACAGAAATTATATCCTATCTATCCTATCTATACTAACATATTTTATTAATAACTATCTCACACTAACATATTTTATTAATAACTATCTCACACTCCGTCCAACATCTCCCCCCTTTTGAGCATCCTTCAGTCCTGCTGCAAGGATGCTCAATCCAAATTTTCACATCTTGGTGGTGGTGAGTGGGGAGGATGCTCCGCTTGTGGCTCACGGGTCATGGCTCGCAGAAGACGGAGAGACCGCTTCTTCTCCTTCTCAATTATTCCTAAAAGACATCTATACACTATCCAAATTACCATTAGTAAGATCAAAAACATTAACACATATTGTATAACTGAGGTAATCCAGCCGGAAAGGTGAATTCCCAGGGAGTCGAACACTGCCCCTATCCAATTATGTTGTGCTTCTCTCCTTATTTCCTTAGTTTTTGCCTGTATGTCTTCCAACTGAGATATGTCCTTCTCCACATCCAGCGTCACATTCGGGATATGGATACAGCAATGATCTATTCTTTCATTTAGGTAACCACAAACCCCATGCTCCTTCAATAGGAGCATGTCTAAAGCCATTCTATTCTGAAGGGTCATCCTAGTCGTGGCCTGAAGTTGTAAATTTAAATCCTTAAACCCCTTTCTAGTTGTAGCCGCCAATCTTTCTGTTTGCCCCATTAATTTATCTAACATTTCTCGATTCCGATAGGTAGCTACAGGTGTAAACAGAGATTCTAATACCCATCCGAATTTCACTCCGGAGTCAGGTTCGTGCCATTGTTCCTCCTCTGATTCTATTTCTCTTTTAACCCTCTTCTTTTGAGTCAAACCTCCTTGTTTCCAGTAAGGGCATAGAGTCGGTACACCTAAGGTAATTTGCGTCGCTGGCCCATCCAGAGGTAGATGAGTTGTCCATTGACCATGCCCTAATACCCATACCAAGTTCCCGGGGCTATGAACAGTAGTATATCGACAATCTATTGGTTCCACCCCCGGTGTTTGGCTTATCGTGTGATTGTATCCCCTACACTCACATCCCCACTTCAGCGCCATTTTTACAGGTACCAATCCTATTCGATCCTCCGGAGTGTCACATGTGAATACTTCTGTACAGTTCCATTCTTCTGTTGGGCTCGAAATTGTCTAGAGGAGGTAGATGTAACGAGGGCCCTATAATGTGACTGGTTTCTCATCCCTGACCATTGGATGCACCATTGTACTTCTCCAAGGTAATCATAGTGTTCCAAAATACTAGGTCCCCACAAGGTTTTCCAATTTTTCCATGCATCATGATTCTGGGTGACATTTTGACAGCTCATTTCATTTTGCTGGGAGGTAGTCCTTATCCGGACTGTATTGCATGGTTCGTCTATTGGGAGTGCAATTAAACATCTCCCCGTATTTGGACCCAGCTATAATAGTTAGGCTTTGACTTACAATCGGCCTCAGTCATCACTCGGGTGGTCATGCATAAATCTCTCCATGTCTCTACTGTTTTAGGAATTGGTTGGCACGACCATGAAATGTTTTTAAACTATTCTGGCATCTTAATCACAGGTATTATTCCCCATGGTATGGGTTCGCCTGCCGCTTGTGGTAATGGTAGGCAAGCTGTAATTCCCGTTACATTTTGCATGAGGCCAAAGTCTCTGATTAATCCTACTAGTAAATTTTCTTGCTCATAGTTCCTTTCTAAAGTGCCATTAATCTCTCTCTTACTTCTCAACCCATGTTTCAGAGCCAATGTCATTCGGTCATGCATCCACCAGGCATCCTTAGCCACCCACACACCAATAATTCCCTTCATCCCTTGTCTGAACGTCAGCTACTGTCAGGGTTACCATTCCTCCCAGCTTTACTTCTATATTATATTTCCCTGATCGATTCTGCAAGTTACCATGAAACCACCAGCCAAAATCCGTAAACTGTAGCCCTACTGTCAACTTACAAGTTAAAATGGCCATCCCTCCTTTTGGTACCTGATAAATTCCAGGTGTGGCTCTTATATCTTTTCCGAAATGAACTCTTGCTTGTACCTTTCTTAGTCCGAATGCCCCAGACATGTTATTTTCCACAATACAAAGATATGTTCCTTCCTCATCCCCTATTTTCGGATTGGTGATGTTCAACCAGCCGTAACCCTTGCCCTCCTTTTCCCACCAACTTACACCTACTTCGATCCTATTCCATGTCATGTTGTTTTCTAGTTTCCACCATTTTACCCGAATGGCACTTTGATACCTTGCTTCTAAGGCAAAGGAACAATTTATCCTCAGGGGAGGGCCATCCCACATGTCCACAGTAGTTGAGACTGGGCCTATAGTAATTTCAGAGGAGCGAGTTGTCCATGGCAATACCTGTAGGTATATCTGTTTGTAATCTGTACTGCCTTGTATCCTTGCCACACACATGTATCCCCTGCATCGTTTGTGGTTACCTTTGAAAGGAATAGCGTCATATTTCCTTGTTGAGCATCTTCATTCCAATCAACACTTACTTTCTCCTTCTGATTAATTTTGCCTTGTTGCCACAGGGCTTGGATCTCACTGGGCTTCACCTTCCGGCTGTCAGATAAGGTACAAGTTAGTCGTACATCCATTCCCTCCATTACTACCACCCTCCTTTCCCCAGTCCGTACAAGTGTAAACCCTTGTACTGAAATCATTTTCGTCACTACCAAAAGTAATATGATTAGGAAGGCGGCTTTGCGCGGAAGATCATCCGGGTGGGAGATATTAGCTGAGTCTCCCACTGGTGTGGGGCCTTCTTCACTCTGGTGTAGTGGATCCATGCATCTGTCCCCTGGACCTTCACCGCTGTGTATGTTGTCATGAGCACCTGGTGAGGTCCGTTCCATGATTCCCGCAGCGGATCAGTGAGCCAGTTTTTGATGTATACCAGATCTCCAGGGTGGATGTCGTGCACCGGATTCTCCAGGGTGAGCGGTCTATTCCACTGCAAGGTATATCTTAAGGAAGTCAAAACCTTATTTAGTGATACCAGATACTCAGCAATCGCTTGGTCCCCACTTACATGTACCTCCCCCTTCAATACAGTTGCATGATATGGTTTTCCATATAATATTTCATAGGGGCTTACACCTATTTTCTCTCGAGGTTTGATCCGGATTCTTAATAAAGCTAAGGGTAATGCCTGTGGCCACTGCAACTTGGCTTCCTGACATATCTTTTTAATTTGTCCTTTCAGGGTCTGATTCATTCTCTCCACTTGTCCACTAGACTGGGGCCTCCAGGGAGTATGTAAATTCCAGGTTATATCCAACAGTCGGGCTAACTCCTGTACTATTCCTGCTATAAAATGTGGGCCCCTGTCTGACGATAATCCCAAAGGTACTCCAAACCTCGGTATTATTTCTCTAAGCAGAGTTTTCACCACCTTCTTAGCCTGATTAGTTCTACATGGAAAAGCTTCAGGCCATCCTGAGAATGTACAGACATACACTAATAAGTACTTATACCCTTGAGCCTTGGGCAATTCTGAAAAATCTACTTGCCAGTAATCTCCAGGTTGTGGTCCTACCTGTAATTTCCCCATCTGTATCTGTCTCCTAACTATCGGGTTGTTTTTCAAACAGACCGGACACGTGGCATTGACCCTTTTTGCCATAGTTAACATCTGATTAGAGATAATCTCATTTTTCAAGAATTTTACCAATACCTCTGCTCCCCAGTGGCACTTATTATGTTCTGTTTCTAAAATGAATTTCATAATTCGAGTAGGTACCACCACTTGTCCTAATGGTGTAACATACCATCCTAATGAGTTCTTCTGTGCTCCTAGCAAACTGATTAATTTCCCATCTTCTGTGGAGTATTTAGGCTCTTGGTTCAAATATGGGGTGACTGGATTTGTTCTTACCGGTATTAATGCCATCTGAGTCCATACCTCGCGGGCCACTTGTCGGGCTGTGACGTCAGCAAATCGATTTCCATCATAAATTTTTCCTTCTACGTTCTGGTGTCCTCGCACATGCATTATTGCAACTGCTTCTGGACTATGTACTGCTTCCAATAATTGTAACACCTCCTCCTTATGTTTAATGTTGGCCCCTTGTGAATTTAAAAGTCCCCTTTCCTTCCACAATGCTCCGTGCACATGAACTACACCAAATGCATATTTAGAGTCTGTCCAAATATTCACCTTTTTGCCTTTGCTTAACCACAAAGCTCTGGTTAATCCAATGATTTCGGCCTTTTGGGCTGAGGTTCCTGGCACCAAAGCCTTAGCCTCTATTACCTGAGTCAGGGTTACCACCGCATATCCAGCATAACGAGTCCCATTTTCCACAAAGCTGGATCCATCCGTAAACAATTCCCAGCTGGGCTCGTCCAAGGGTTCATCCTTTAGGTCCGGGCGGCTGGCATACACTTGCTCGATGACCTCCACGCAATCGTGCACCAGTTCTCCGCTCTCTTGGTCGCTGCGTAAAAATTCTGCTGGATTGACATGGTTAGTAACCCTTATTCGGATATCATCCTGCTCTCTTAGAATAGCTTGGTATTGCAGCATCCGGCTCGAGGATAACCAATGACCCCCCTTTTGGTCAAGAACTGCCATTACCATGTGGGGTACAAATACCTCAATGGTAGTTCCCAAGGTCAGTTTCCGCGCTTCTTGGATCAGGGTTACCGTTGCCGCGACTGCTCGCAAGCATGAGGGCCACCCAGAACTCACAGAGTCCAGCTGTTTAGAGAGATACCCCACCGGCCTCTTCCACGACCCTACCTTTTGGGTGAGGACTCCAATGGCCAGTTTCTGTCTCTCGTTTACATACAACTGGAACTCTTTAGTTAGGTCCGGGAGTCCCAGAGCCGGGGCCTCCTTCAGGGCTTGCTTCAGCTCCTGGAAAGCCTTCCGTTGCTGAGTTGTCCACTCCAGCTGGAGCTGCTTTAATGCCTCGTACAGCGGTTTAGCTAGCAGTCCATAATTCATAATCCAGAGACGACACCATCCCACCATTCCTAGAAAAGATCTCAATTCCTGGTGATTACGAGGTAAAGGGATCGAGCAAATTGCCTCAATCCTATTTACTCCTAGCCGTCTATGTCCTTGGGTGATTTCGCATCCCAGGTAAATAACACTGTTCTTGACCAGTTGTGCTTTTTCTCTGGAGACCCGGTACCCCGCTTGTCCCAGCATATTAAGAAGCCCAATTGTTAGTTCAACACACTCTTGTCTCTCCTTAGTTCCCAGGAATATATCATCAACGTATTGTAGAATTACATATAGATCTGATGCTATTGTTACCTGTGACATCTTCCATTCCTCCAGTTCCTTTGCCAACTGATTCCCAAAGATACTAGGGCTGTTGCGAAATCCTTGTGGAAGCCTCGTCCAGGTGAGTTGCTTTCTTCTCCCAGATTCAGGGCTTTCCCACTCAAATGCAAAGTATTTCCTACTTTCTGGTGCCAATGGGATGCAGAAGAAGGCATCTTTAAGATCAATTACTGAGAACCATTTAAATTTCTCTGATACAGATGTTAACAAGGTATATGGGTTAGCGACCACCGGATATATATCCTTTACTATCTCATTAATAGCCCTTAAGTCTTGTACCAATCGATACTTGCCGTTCGGCTTCCTTACAGGAAATATAGGAGTGTTATATTCCGATTCGCATTCCTGTAAGATTCCTTGAACTAAGAACTGTTTGATTAAAGGTGCCACTCCCTTTCGAACTTCCAACTTTAAAGGGTATTGCTTCACCCTGACAGGTCGTGCCCCTTCTTTTAACTCTACCCTCACTGGTTGTGCTGCCTTAGACTTTCCCGGAACCCCCGTCTCCCATACCCAAGGTACCACAGCTTGTTCGATTTCCTCCGGGAGGGATACAACATCTATTTCTTGTATTGTAAAAATCCCAGAAATTTGCTCCTCAGGAATTTCTAACTTCACCCTTCCCCCCTTAAAGATTATTTTAGCATTCAATCGCGACAAAAGGTCCCTTCCAAGTAAGGGTACTGGGCAATTTGGCATATATAAGAATTGATGATCCAACTCTTTCCCTTCAAATTTAAGATTTAATGGTTGCAAAAACGGACGCTCCTCTAATTTCCCTGTTGCCCCTACCACTTGCACCTTTGCATCACTCAGTGGTCCCAATCGTTTGTTCAATACCAAATAGGTTGCCCCTGTATCCACTACAAATTCCTGACCTTTCCCTTCTACTTCTAGGACAACCCTCAAATCCCGGTCTAGTCAGCTTCGATTCTGGTAGCTCCCTAGAACTAACGCTTGAGCAACATCTGCTGGTCTTCCCGCAAATCCTCCTGCAGGCATGCTCCCCATGGGACCTGCTCCAACATTTCCTGGAACAACTCCAGCTCTGACCGGACATTCATTTTTCCAATGACCCAACTGTCGGCAGAACGCACACTGGTTCGGATCTAATCGTCCCGTCATAGATATCGTCCCAAAACCTCCCCGGCCCCGCATAGCACCCCGCTGTCCTCGATTCATTCCTCCCCGACCGCGTCCTCTAGCCGACCTTCCTCCCATCCCTGCTTGTTGTATTACAGCCAAAATACTTGCTTGCTGTTTTCGCGCTACCTCCTTTTCTCTATTGTTATACACCTTCCATGCCACCTCTAACATCTTGTCTAAATCCCGCGTATCCTCTCCTTCCAGTTTTTGAAGTTTCTTTCTAATATCCTCCTGTGATTGTCCCATAAACAACAATGCTAACTGGAGTTTCCCTGATTGCTCCTCCACATCTAAGTTAGTAAACTTCCGAGCCATATCCTTTAATCGCTCTAAAAACGCAGACGGAGATTCATTTTTATCCTGCTTCACCGAATACAATTTAGACCAATTCATTGTCTTGGGTATTCCAGTCCTAATTCCTTCACCAACAATTCCTGATATTGTTGTATAGCTCTCATTCCCCCAGTAGAATTTGGATCCCACCTAGGATCCTCACTCGGAACTACCTCATCAATCATAACATTCAATCCCCTCAAACGAATATCCTCACGAGCTCTTTCTTTAGTGGCTCGGATTACCATTTCCTTTTCAGTGGAATCCATTATCGTATCTAACAACACTTGCAAATCATTCCAATCAGGGTTTTGGGTTTTAATCACCATCTTTACCGCTCTCGCCACTCTTTCTGGATCTTCCCGATAACTCCTGCTGACTGTTTCCATATCACCAAATCTCCCGGCGAAAAGGGCACTCTGATGAGTATCCTCTCCCCCTGGGGCCCTACTGCCTCCCTTAACGGCGCAATTAACTGTGGTCCCTTCCTTCCTTGACGCGTACGCATCGCAAGTGGAGTTCTCTCGGCAGCCTCCCCTATCCCAGTTTCCTCATCATCACCTTCATCATCCTCATCTTTTACAGACACATCATCAGCAACCGACGCACCAGGAACAGTCACAGCTTTGGGGGGGGCTACCCGAGATTTCAAAGGAGCAACACAGTAAGACAAATCTTCCTCAGCTTGTGGATACAACCCGCATTCCTTTCTTGCCCTGCACCCAATACATTTCTCTTCCTCATTTGCCTTAAGGACAAAAATTCCACACTCCTTTTTCCACTCTTCCTTTTTAGCCAATACAAAAAATAAATCCAAATACGATATTTCATCCCATTTCTCATTTCTTCTTAAATATTGCATCAAGGATTCCATTATCCCCTCATCGGTTGTACCATTTACCGGCCACCCCTCCCGATCTCATATTCCGGCCACCAGTGATTACAATAATCAATCATTTTACTTTTATCCAACTCTTGATAATATCCCTCACTTTTCCAACGTTTCAATAAACATCCCAGTGGTGTGTTACCAGGTATTTTACCATTAGCCTGTACCAAAGTCTTAAAGGTTTTCAAAGACATCATACTCTATTATTCAAAATGAATACCAATATACCAATACCAATACCCTATTACTCAAAATAAATACCAATATACCAATACCCTGTCGCCACCTTTCCAAAGGCAGCGAACTCCGGTCCTGCGTTTTTCGGACGTCTTACGGCCGGGCCTAGGCTTTTCCTTTTCCACCAACCAACCCAACCAAATCCCCTTGCTTGCTTGAATAAAGCACCTTACGGGCTTACCTTATGCAGTTGTCCGACAGGCGCGGGGGTCGGGCACGAACCGATGGACTCCCCGAGAAAATGCTCGGCGCCGGCTTAGAGTAAATCGAGACGCGAACCGCCCCGGCAACCCTCGGAGTCCTGCCGCGGTCACCAGAAAACTGTTGCCCGAACGAAGAACACAAAACTCAGAGAGATTTGTGCGGTGCTTTATTGAGGGCCCGGGAGCCTGCGGACTAGCGTCCCCAAAAACAGAGCTCCGAATTCCACACTTGAGTTCTTCCCTTTTATACATGTTATATGTGTATAATTCGTTACAACATCTCTAAGAGACAAATTTTGCTCAGCAACCCACCCCTCGTGATAGATTCTCTAGTGCATAACAGAACCATAAATCAGGTGCCTGTCTACACCAAGACCATTGTATACTATATTTCGGTTAGTCCAGCATTCTTTCCCCCCCCCTCAGTTAAACATTTACCTACAGTTCCTAGGCTACTTCTAGGTTACATGATCAAACAGAAATTATATCCTATCTATCCTATCTATACTAACATATTTTATTAATAACTATCTCACACTAACATATTTTATTAATAACTATCTCACACTCCGTCCAACAGTAGGGCATGCAGTATCTCTCACACTGGGGTTCTCCCCAGGTGGTTGTGTGCCCACTGTGTATCTGTCCCTGCGCTGAGCAGCAGGCAGCGAGTGCTCCTTGTCTGCGCTGCCAGGTTCTCGTCGGACCAGCTGCCCCTGCCTCACCATGCATACAGTCTGTGGGAATGGGGCTACACTATCTGCTCCTCTCCTTTTTGCTGCCCAAGAGGGAAAGGTGGGGTTGACTTATGGGCTAGTTGCCTGGTCTGGCAGGATCAGTGTGCCTTTTGCCGGACACATTGGGTCCAAAGAGGAAAAAGCCACATTTGAGGCTCTCTTAAAAGAGGCTATAGGGAAACAGAACACTGTTTCAATGAACACCTTACAAGGGAAACTGAGTCAAGATACTCTAAGTATTATTAGTACCACAGGGGTGAGATGAGACCTTTCTTCCAGCCTTTGAGATATGAACTGGGAAAATACTGGGTGGTTCATCAGTTTCTCTATTTGCCAAATTCTCCTAAGAAGGATTTATTGAAATTCTTCAAAGGGGGAAGAACAGCACATAATTTATAAGATGGTTTACGGTATTAAATTTTAAAAATACCTTCTGCATTCCTGCAAATAAGAAAGTCCAAAGACTCTGCTGTTAAGTGGAAGAATCCTGAAAAAGGGAAAAGGACTGAGCACACTGAGGCAGAGTGGAAATTTTCCAGGGTAGAAATCCATTTTGATTTAGGTGAAATGTACATCTTTGAGTTAAGTATGTAGCTTGCTGTTTAGTCTGACTGCCTGTTTTCTCGAAGAGCCTGTGCTTGGAAGGACTGCTTCAGCTGAAGGACAAGAGATAAGGGGGGAGGAGGGGGGGGCAGACAGAGCAGGGCAACCTGACCCAGGAGTTCTTTCTGAAGAATTAGTGGCAAGTGTCACACAAAATCAGTGGAATGAATATGTATGAACCTATTGTGAAATTGCATGCATATGTATTTGAGAGGGAGATAAAAGGAGATCTGGAGTTCCCAGATGTACGCATGTCATTTTAGGGGGGAACGATTCCCACATGCGTCCAGCGCTGTAATAAACATAACGGCTTTACAACTTTCACAAAAGTTGTGGAGTTTTGTTTATCGCTGCAAAACAGCACCAGGACAGTCCTACCTGAGGGTTTAAAGAACAGCCCAACTATATTCAGAAATCAGCTGGCAAAAGAACTGGAGAAGGCAGCAGCTAAAAATTGCTGCATTCAACCAGCATCTGAGAATTGCTGCATCCAACACTTGCATCCAACTCACTGTAAGTTTATTCTTTGAACACTAATGACATGTATCCCATGCCATGTTACTGAAACAGGGTAATGTTATTCTGAAAGCATTTGTTGACAATCCTGGTATGTCTCTGTTCTCAGCACTAACTGATAATGTATCTGAGTATGACTGTTTACAGACCATCGAAAAGCCCTATTCCAGCAGAGCAGACCTGAAGAACATGCCTCCAGAGGATTCAGATTGGGAACTGTATACAGACGCGAACAGCTTCGTGGCAGATGACAAATGGATGACAAGTTATGCAGTGACAACCACAAACCAGGTAACCAGGGAAAAGCCTTGCCATCAAATTTATCATCACAGAAAGCTGAACTGATTGCACAGATGAGAATTCTGGAATTGAGCAAAGGAAAGAAGGTAAAAATATGTACTAATTCTGAATATGCATTTAGCGTTGTCAATGTCCATGGAGTCATCGGGAAGGAAAGAGAACTACTGACTCTTCAATGTAATGGAATTTAACATACGGAACAGATCCATGTGCTGCTACAGAGCATTTGAGAGTCTAGAGAAGCAACTTTTTAGGCATTGCAAAGCTCATCAAAATGGGAAAGCAACTCCCGAATTAGACAATCATTTTGCTGATGAAATAGTAAAAAGGGCTGCAGAAAAAGGCATCTTAACAGTAGTGCCACAAAAGGAAATTGATTTGTCAAGGTTTGCTCCAAAGTGTGATCAGCAAGACCATCAGTTTTCTGGCACAAAAGCTGAAATCAAAGAAAGTGAATGAGCTATTACAGCAGAAGGACAGATGGTAGTCCTACCTCATCAAGAACATGAAAGCACCCATACGGGTACAGAGAACCTTTTGAAACATGGGAAGAAGGTAGTAATAGGAAGGGAAATGACTGATATTGCACAATTTATAACAAGCAAATGTGAAATCTGCTATAGAAACAACCCAAACATGAGCAAGAGTTGTGTTAGAAATAACAGAGGCAGGGGATTTTCCTGGACATTCTTGTCAAATAGATTCTGCTGAGTTACCACACAAAGAAGGATACAGGTATGTATTGGTGTTGGTTGACACCTTCAGTGGATGGTCTGAAGCTTGCCCTGGTCACACTAACACAGCAAAAGAAGTGGTGGAAGTTTTACTCAGTCATATAATTCCAAGGTTTGGGGTTGGTCCTAGGTTACAATATAAAGATGTGTTCTATTCCCATCTTCAAGAGATGTTGAAGCCAGGAGGGGCATTGCTTTTCTTTATCTCCTGTTAATGGGCCCATCAATGCCTTGCAGTATGACTCAGAGATAACTCCCTCCAGGAGCCATTTCTGTTTAATGGGCAATCAAGGACCCACCCCATGACTCATAGAATGATATCAGCCCCATTGTGAGATGCTCTGCCTAGGGGGGAGGAGCTAAGAATCCCCACCTGGATATACTGTGGGGTTTGGGACAGAACAAGCTGCCCTTACCCACTGGTTTCCAGAGGACAAGAGCTACCAGATCTTTTCTACGGGATCACCACTTCAACAAGACCATTTCATCTGGACTGCTACCACCACCTTAACTAGCAAGGTGTCAGGTTGTATTCTGACTCTGTCAGTGGTTTTTCTTTTGTATTATTGCATGTATTTTGTTGGGGTTTTGTTTCTTCCTTTTCCTAATAAATTGTATTTCTGACTTGGAGTCTCTCACTGGTTTTGCTTTCAAACCATAACAGGGTTCCTTTTGGGGTTGGTCCCCCAACGATCAGGGAAGTTAGTCAAATGTTGGGAAGTTGTTTGGGATCTGTAAATTCCCTACACACCCCAGATGAGTGGTAAGGCTGCACATGTGAACAGAACCCTTGAAACACAGATTAGTAAAACTTGTCAGAAACATTCATGACATGGGTTCAGGCCTTGCCGTAAGTCTCTGTCCGAAGTTTCCCTCATCTGCCTCACGATTGTCATGAAAGGGACAGAGATTTGGGACCACTGAAGAAAAAGGACCCTTGTTTGAAATCCTGGCCTTGTTAGGGATGGTCGCTTGCCAAGACCCTGAGGCCTGAGCACAGTCTCTGGCATTGCTAAGCTATTGTTCACAGGTGTGTTTGCTGTATGCTACACTGAGCCCGGTGAAAGGAAAGAGGGGCACTCTGCCCCTTTCTTCGGCTGCACCCACTTTTGCAACAATGGCTCTGGAATTTCCCCACCTCAGCTTGGCTGGACTTCTTCTGAGGTAGTTTTTTGGTGGTCCTCACAGAAGACCCCTCACCTGTTTTACAACCACCATGACAGACAGACTGAGATGGAAGAAGCCTCTCCATCAAGGACTGAGACATGAAATCCCTATGTGAAAAGCCCCCCCCCCCCGCTCCTTCCAAGGACTGGGACTGAAACTCCTAACCCGGGGGAGGTGTGTGGGGGAGGCAAGCTAACCAAAGCAAGATGGATGTTGCAGGTGTGAGCAGTGGACAAAGAAGACAATGGTTCTTGCCCACTGCTGAGAACATGGACTGTGTGTGCCCTTCTTCAAATACCATTTTTCCCCAGAAAATACAATAGACTACTTTTGATTAGTTTTCAAGATCATCCCTTTCCCCCATCAAAAAAGTGTATAATAAGAGTTTGAATGGACTGGAATTTTTGACATCTCCCCGGACATGACCTGGTGAACTCCATCAGCTGGACATCTAAGGACTTCGCCGTTTCTATGTTTGGTAGCTATATACCTTCCTTTCTCTTCCTCCCTCTTTTTCCTTATTCTTCCCTTTTTCCCCAATTCCTCCCCAACACATTTGGCTGTGGTCATTCAATAAAGGTCCATTGGTTTTTGATTAATACTGCAAGCCCCTGTGCCGTGTCGGTTTTTGCACTCTGAGATCAATTCACGAACCATCACAAAACCTGTTTGTAAGGACGGATCGTGACACTTGCTTATAGCCTTACTGAGAATCCGCATACAACAAAGATGGAGAGACAACATAAGTCCTTCTGAAATATTGCATGGCAGGTATGGAAGATCAGAAAGCTACAAAAGCTGAGCTGGGTAACGCCGCAGACCTCCTGGCCCTAGGACAGTGGAAGCCGTGGGAGAGATAAACTCAAGGCAAGAACAAAAATGAAGACATCATGTCTTGTCACTCTGACCACTCTGATGAGAGAAGATGTAACAAGGACATTGCTGGTGCAAAAGAATGTAACAGGGATCTGATAACCAAAAAGATTGTGTTGTTAAGGGAAGAGAGACAAAGGGGTTGGAGTGGAAAATTTTGTACAGATGTTAGAGAACTATAAATACTGGTGATTAGTGTAATAAACTGGCTTTGCTTGCATAGCATGGTCCATGTCCTTCAATCACCGCAGCAGGCCATATCAAATTGTGTATATTCCAGGAGAAAATATATGAGGAGGAAAAATTACTTACTGAAGTATTTAATAGCTTTAGGTTCCACTTTGGAGAAGCTCCAGAGGTTTGTCATGTTATTCAGACATATAGGATTGGACACACCTGCTCATCCGTTCCAGCCTGGAGACTGAGTCAATGTTAAATTATGGAACAGTAACCCTTATAAGCTAAATGAAAAGGACCATTCCAAGTCCTGACTACCCTCACCGAAACCAAAGGTGCTGGCAGAGAACCCTAAATTCACTGTTCCAGAGTTAAGAATACCTCTTCTCCTGAAACAACTGGAAAACAGAGACTGATACAAATCAGGATGATGCGATTTAAATTGTTCTTTTTGTGCCTGTTATCTGCACAGTTGGTAACCACGATTCAGGTTTGGCCCCAAAATTTGCATATGGCTTTTGTCCCAAAATTAATCCAAAGCTCTTCACAAGAACAACTTGTCAAGGTGGTATTGGATATGTGAAAATGAAGCCTGGTAAATTTTGCTCCTAGATAAAGATCTAGATAAATTACAGCCCTTGGGGCTGTAATTCCAAACATAAAAATATTTGATCACATTGAGGATCCAAATGAATGGATAAGGAGGATGAAAAGATACATTAATTCCCTCATTGAGCATCCTCCATTTTTACATACTGTAATAAGAGCTCTCATTCCCTTTTGCAGGTAATTGAACCAGAGACAGCAGTTGTTAACATCTCAGCTATTACTGAACATATTGAAAAGTAAACTTAGATACAATTTTGGCTTACAAGAAGTCCATTATTTGTCTGGTATAGTTTTACAAAACAGAACGGCTCTCAATTTCCTAGTAGCTGCACAATCATTAACACTAGTTGTTCTTATGTATATCAGAGTGAAAGAATTAATAAGGATTTTTTGGTTCTAATGCCTCGTTGGGGATCCATTTGGCTAGTTCTGGGCTCTGGTGGTAACAAAAAGGACAAAAGCAAAAGACGAGAGGCGTTCTTTCTTTCTCGGGACCAAAGTCCCACAGCTTTAATGTAGAACAACTCCGGGAGAGGAAAGAGGGGCTGGGAGAGGAAGGAGCCATCTGGGAGAAGAAAGAGACCATCTGCCTCATGGCAGGAGATTTTAAACCTGGGGGGAGGGGGTGCAGAGGAAAGGAACTACAGCCAATGGGATACAACTGATGGGAGAGGCGAAGGGAGGAACTAACCTGGGGGAAAACCAACACAGGACTTGGGGGGGGGGGGGGCGGGAGGTGTACGGAACAAACCATGTGATACAAAACAAACTACTCAGTGCAAAATAACTGAATAAACTACTCAGTGCAATACAACAAGGATTTGGTTGAAATTTTGGAAGCAAACTCAAATTCTACATCAGGCAGCTTTTAAAAAAGGCTCATTGAACTTTGAATATATCTTTCATACACTCACTTCATGGTTACCAAAGTAGTCCTGGATAAAGGAACTGTTCATACAACCTTTATCTGTAGTTAGTCTTTGCATAATAGCTGGCTGTATGAAGCAATGGTGTGGCTGAATATGGAGTAGGGACTAGACAAGGTAGAGATTTGTTGAGTCTCTAAAGGGGGGAATTGATGCTGAATTATTTTTGTCTTTCTTCCTTTTATATATTCTCTATATTCTTTACACATATATTTGTAGCTCTGTAGCCTATTAGTGTATTCATAGTTAGCCTTTTCCCTACCCTGATAGGCAGAAAGACAAAACACATTCCAGAGTTTCCAAGCCCTGGGGGTCCAAGGCCCCTATCCTATCTTGGTTCTTCCTAGGAACCAAGGTTGAAACCAGCTCTCCAAGACACATTTTCATAAACAAAGTTTAGTTCCTATCTGAGGGGGGAAAATTTAGAAAAGGGTTGAACCAGGGAAGAATTACCTCACCACTTATGTCTCTAATTGGGGATTTTTGTCAGTTATGCTAATTTGCTAAACTTATAAAACTGTATTCCATCCCATGTGGGGGTGGGCATTTTCCATGTCTGCCCCTTGGAGGCCTCCAATAAAGACCAGCCTTTATATTACCTCCTATACTAATATTATCTCGCAAGTGTGTTGTTTCATTTCTACATCTTTAAGGCATCAGTTTCACACAGCCAGCTGTGGCTGAGGAGAGGGCTCACTGCTCTCCCTTGTAAGAGGACTGACAGAGCTCCTTATGGAACTCTTGCAAAACTGCTGCCTTTTGCAGAGCTTGGAGGTGGGGGGGCTTACCACTCCAAGTGTGAGTACAGCTGTGGACCGAGAGCATCTCACTGCCTCCTGATCACTGAGGTGGCTGCTTTTCCAAGCCCTCTGCTAGTGAGCACATCAGGTGGACCTGGCAACCATGCTGAGCGAGGCCTTGAGCTTGTCCATGGTATTGTTGCATTAGTCATCTGTTGACAGCAATGACTCTGATGCCAAACTGGTTTTGCTTTTATATATTCTTCATATATATTTGTAGATCTCTAGCCTATTATTGTATAACTACATCGATTCATAGCTAGCATTTTACCTACCCTGTTAGAAAGGAAAAAAAACACATTCCTAAAGACCCAACCCTGTCACGGACATATTTTAGGAAAAATCCTTTTGACAGGATTTTTTCTCCTGAGAAGCTGAGAAGCCTCAGAGGAAAAGAAAAAACAGTAATTATCTGCTGCTGTGGAATGCAACAGGTGCATCTTTGATTGGTCCGTGTGAGTTGTTTCTACTTGATGACCAATCACAGGTCCAGCTCTGTTGGGACTCTGATCAGTCACAAGATTTTATTATCATTCTTCTTCCTTTCTTTGCTAGCCTTCTGATGAAATCTTTTCTTCTATTCTTTTAGTATAGTTTTAATATATCATTTTCTTTTAATATAATATATGTCATAAAATAATAAATCAGCCTTATGAAACATGGAGTCAAGATTCTCATCTCCTCCCTCATCCTGGGACCCCTGTGAACACCACCACATTTGGTGAACCCTGAGTGGCATTGATGGTCACCACACAAGTGACCACAGAAGTGGGTTCTAGCCTGGAGCTGAAGAACCGAAGACCCTGAATTTGGACAGAGTTCACAGCCAAGGTTGACCACAGAGAACCTTCTGAAGTTCCCAGACAGAATGTCCAGAAACTTTCGCAGCACAGAGCAGCCTGCTGAAGCCAAGAGGACACTGCCACAAGGTACTATTAACTCTTCCCTTCCTGAAAATACTGCCCTTTGCAAAATGTGGGCTGAAATTTGGGAAAAGCTGCCTAGGGAAATGGAGGTTCCATTTTCTTCTTCAGAGGAGAAAGTTATTACCCTCTGGATTTTATGGGGTCTTGAGGACAGAGTTCATATGGTGAAGAGACATTTATATGAGTTTTTCAGATGGACAAAATTCCATGGATTTTTTACAGATTTTATATATTCTCTCGATTTAAATGTATGGGAATGCATGGAATCCTATTTTGAGGAGACATTTGACCAGGGTTTTGGGGTTCCCCCAATTTATCCGGCATTCGCAACTCTCTTCTCTGTTTTGAAACGGAGAGAACCCTTGGTAGGGCTCGTCGCGGAGTGCAGAGGGCGAGCTTTTGCCCCCCCCGACAGACCCAGAAGGAGAGAAAGCTGTCCGAGGACGCAAACTGCTGGTTCCCAGGCCCCCTGCATCGCGGGGGGGTGAGGCTTTGCCCACGGCTGAGGGAGTTTTTTTCTGCTTCTTTGAGGCATGCGCAAATGGAGCTGCCTTTTCCCCCTCCTCCTTCACTCTGGTGGGGGGGGGGGGGCGGCTTGAGCCGGCCCCGCCGCATTCCGGGTCGGCCCCGCCAGCTTTGCCGTGGAATTCTGCGCCCACCCCCACTCCGGGATGGCGCGGACCCGCTCCCGCCCCCACCGAGAGAGGCGGTCGGCGGCCTCGCACTGGACAGCCCGCCCGGTCCCTCTGCATCACAGCCGTCAACTGAATTCAAAACAACAGTGCAGGCGGCGCCGGCGGGGGTCGACCCCGTGCCGATTCCACCGCTTCCTCCACCCCTCGCAGGGCTGAGAGAGCCGCCCGCTGCTCCAGTGATGGTAGCGGCGCCCCCGCCAGCTCCGCGGACACTGCCGGTCCCTGCGGCCCCGCCCGCGGTCGCCCCTCCAGCACAGCCCGTGATGGCTCCGACCGCAGCAGCCTCGCCCGCCACGCCGGTGGAGGATGAAGATGATGCCTTGGGGGCCGACCCCGCGGCTGCGCTGCCCTCCCCGGCTGTCCCACCGCCTCCCAGGCCGGCTCCGCCGGTTCTGATGACTGCGCCTGCGCTGCAGCCGATCCTGGAACCAGGAACAGAAGCGGCCGCCACTCCCGTGCCTTCTCTCTCTGCATCCAGGTGTTATAAATGATCAATCGAGAAGCCAAATTATCAAAAATGGGAAAAGATTATATTTGTCTTTTTTTTCCGCGACCAAAATACGGTCCTCAAAACCACCACAGCCAAAGAGACAGGGTCGAGCCCGGGTTCGGCGCTGGGTGAACCTGGATCCGACCTCTATCTACCCTCCACCTCCAAGGATCTCCTACAAAGAGAAGGCTTTATTTAAATTCTCATCATGCCCTGCTCTCCTTGCGGGATTCCTTGATAGCCGTTATAATTGTTCTTGTTGCGTTTGACCTGTTTTCTCAAATTTTGCCAGGACTTCAACAGCACTGCTTGTACACTTTCCCAGGCTCATGATTTTGGACACGCTGTTTCCGGACGCCAGCTCCGGGTCCACGGGTACTACTGCTATCTGCATACCCTGTACCACGGAGTGTATCAGTCTAGTAAAGCAAGGTATTAGACATGGGAGGAATATGACCCCAGCTACTGAACACATTACAAAAAACATTCTTTTGTTCCACCAGGCCCCGTCAAATAATCTGTCCCACCAAGATGATTGCAAAATGGAATTCCACTTCTGAACTGGGACATGGGCCACCTTCTTTATTTCGGCTGCTAAACCCCTTATGGTTTCTCCATAATCATCAATTTCAATGCAACATTTTGACTCGTTGAATTTTCCACACACTCCCCCCTTCCTCAGCCAACAAATAGTCTAAAGCTATTCGATTTTGGTACACAAAAGCCCAAGTGTGCTGCCGGCTTAATAAGTCCAGGGCCTCCAAGGTGTGGTTTGACACAATTTCCACCACTGCCTGCAGCCTGATCAATCGGTTCAGCAGATAGATTGGGGTCCTATATCCATAGCTTCCGTCCTGAGCCCACGTGGCCGGCCTATAATAATCAATTATCCTTACCGCCGGCCATTCCTCCTCTCCCCAAGTTTGCCTGCCGCTTATGACAGGTATCATTTTCTTCAAGCTTCTCCTTTCCCTGTTCAGGGTCTCATATCATGGGGCCCCTAGTAGGTTACTTTTTGTCCAGGGAAGAGTGAAGAATACAGGTCAGATCATGCCCAAAGTGCATGATCCCTTCCATCTGGGAGGTAACTTGCTGTATGCCTTTTTTCCCACAAATCCAGTAAATTCCATCTGGGTCTTTCCACTTGATATTAGTTTTCCCTGGGTCTCCCCAATATTCTTTCAGTCCCCCCAATGACTCGTAAGGGTTAGCTCCGGGACTCTTACCTAGCAAAGTCCCATCTGACCATTGCATTCGCAATTTGTCTCGTTTTTCTGACTCCAATATCCTGTAGGAGGTTCTGGTTGCCAGATTTTGTTCCTACTATTTGAATTTACCCTCAGGGTGGATATACATGGGGTATACCCCACCATTTCAGTATATTCTTTTCCCTCTCGACTGATGCAAATAGCTCCAATCACTCACTGGTCCAACACCCATCCCTCACGTTTCTGTGCTAATTTTGAGACCCATGGATTGTCCCACTTCAAAAGTTGTTCCGGAGCTAAACTCTCACCCTTCCCGGGCCATTTTTCTGCCAATTTCGGCTCCCCACAAATCCAACAATTTGACAGTCCCAATTCAGTTGCTATCTCCTGAACCAAGTCAATGAATAGGTTTCAGTCTAGGGAAGGTAATCTCCCATCAGCATATTCTTTTTCGAGCTGCTCGTACTGTTCACTCAGCGTTTTCATTCTTTCTTGCTCCACCCTTTTCTTTCTCCACTCTGACTCCCTTCTCTTCAGCTCCTGAGTAATCTGTTTCATTTTCCCCTCAGGATCTATCCCATCTTTGTTCTTTGAAAACAGACAGCCCTATCATACTGCAGACAAACTCTGTCATCGTTTGCCTGTACTAAATCCAGCATGATAGGCTCTCTATTTATGGTGAGCCTGCTATCAAATTTTGCATTCCTTCCAACCCAGTATGTTTTCCCATTCATTACACACATTCCTAATTTTGAATTATCATAACACAATGGATTCACTTGATGATACGCTACAAAAATCGATTCCGTCTTTCCCCCGACCCACATTGTCCGATTACATTGTCTACAAATGGGGATTGACATTGGTTCCGCATTCCTTTTCAGTATTCGGTGGCTGAGCCTGTCTTACCGCCTGTTCTTCGTCCCAGCCTTTGGATCTAAACACAACACTTCTTTGCCCATTTTGCACAATTTCACCCGAATGCCGTTTATCGAACACTACCTGCCTGGGTCCCTGATGCATTCCTCCGGGGCTTGGTATGCTGAGATCCCCGTCTCCTTGTCCGATCAGGACAATCTGCGTACACTCACTACACTCATCCACAAGGTTTTGATTCCCGTCATGGATTGGGGTCTCAATGTGCAGACTCAGTGTCCCGCACATGGCTAGGCTCAGGCCAATCAGGATTCCCACCAAGTGTACTTCTCTGCCTTTGCCTCTGCCCCCTGGGGTGCCACCAGCAGCGAGGAAGACCATCTTCGCGGCAGCAGGAGTACTCTTCAGGGAATACATTCACAGACCGTGCCGCATACCTCCTCTTAAAGGCGCCCCACCTCAATATCTTGACAGCATCTGAGCTGCACGGTACCTTGATTGATTTTCAACACTCCACATCCAATATCTCTGCCTTTGATTTGAGTTTTCCACGTACCCCGTTCTGGAAAATGTGGAACCACTCATGCGAATCCAATTCAATAATACCTAAATTTGTGGCTAGGGTAAGAATGCGGTCAGTCAGCTCAAGCTCTTCCTCCAAACACTGAGTGCACAATCTGTTTGGTCTCTGCCCCCTTCTACAATGCACAAAAAAACCCCTTGACAATATTCAGACTTGAAGTGTACAAACGGATAGCATACACAATCTGACAGTATACAACCTATCCGTTCACCGTCGGTCATTTATGAGGACGTTGGAGCTTGATCTTTAGGTCGCCTGGAGAAGAGGTGATCCTCCACTCGGGAGCCTCCTCCTGATGCTCGATCTTTTTCACTCTGGACACGTGTGTCCAACCTTTCTCTGCAGTCCGAATGGCCGTGTTTGTTGTCAGAAGGACAAGAAAGGGGCTTTCCCAGTGAGGGGAGAGGGGTACATATTTCCACACTTTCACAAGCACCCTGTCACCCGGTTGAATTTTGTGGATAGCAAATCCCAGAGGGGCACTCTGAGATACTATCCCCTGTTTCCTTAGTTCCTGTAGGTTTTTATTTATCGCTACTAAGTAGGGTTGAATTTGGCTATCCTCCAATCTGGGGTGTTCCACTGGCATCCCATGCTTATATGGCATTCCATACAGCATCTCGAATGGTGAGAGCCCAGTTTCTGAATGAGGCATAGTCCTGATATTAAGCAAGGCAAGAAGGAGGCACTTCATCCAGGACATCCGAGTTTCCAATATCAATTTAGACAACTGCACTTTCAAGGCCTGATTCATCCTTTCAACTTGTCCTGAGCTCTGGGGATGCCACGGGGTGTGGTATTCCCATCGAATGCCTAGTGCCTCTGCCAACTGCTTAATAATCTTCGAAGTAAAATGAGTTCCCTGGTCTGAATCTATGTAATTTACCACCCCATGTCGGGGCACAATCTCCTCCAACAGTTTTCTGGACACCGTTTGAGCCATTGCTCTTGGGCTCGGAAAAGTTTCCATCCAGTGAATCAGTTTATCCACTATCACAAGCACAAATTTGAACCTTCCCACCTTGTGCAATTCAGTAAAATCAACTTGGATTCTTTCGAAAGGTTGGTACACAGTGGGAAGACTTCCCAGGATTGCCTGTCTCACTTTAGTTTTGTTAATTTTCTGGCAGATCAGGCATCCTGTACCTCCTGTTTGACCAATTCATAAATTCCTCCCCACCCGAAAAATTTCAGAAATTGTTCTGCTAGGGCCTGAGCTCCCCAATGTGTTTGCTGGTGCAGTCTCCTCAAGATTCTCCTGGTAAAGCTTTTGGAGACTAGTTCTCTCCCGTCCGGTAATTTCCACTTTCCTTCCTCCAATTTTCCCCCTATTTTCTCATAACTTTCAATCTCCTTTTGGGAGGGTTGAGGAGGGTGGTCTGGGATCTCGATTCCTTTGATCTCCGGGGTACTTACCATTATCAATGCCGCACTTTTTGCCTCCTGGTCTGGGAAATTGTTTCCCCGGGTTCGAAACTGCATCCCTGCCTGATGCCCTTTCACATGGACAACCAAAATTTCTTCAGGCTCCCTTATCGCTTCCAAAATCTGCCTGATCAATTCCCCGTGCATCAGTCCCAGCCCTCGTGTGTTGATCAACCCCCTTTCTTCCCAAATTTTCCCAAATGCGTGAACCACCCCAAAGGCATACCTAGAATCTCTGAAAATTGTTCCCTTTCTTCCCTTCAGTCCTTTCAAAGCTCTCAGAACTGCATACAATTCACAAGCCTGTGCTGACCATCCTGCATTCAAAGGATCTGCTTCTATCACCTTTCCTATTCTCCCGTCCAAAACTGCGTATCCTGATTTCCTTTTCCCTTCGATCACTCTGCTTGAGCCATCTATAAACCATTTTTCCCCTTCGTCCAATTCCTCTTCTTCTAAATCTGGTCTTATCTTGGTCTGCAATTCAACCGCTTCCACACAGTCATGGACGAGCTTTTCCAAGGCTTCCCCGAACAAAACTGAGCTGGATTTTGCGCTGTACTTGTCCACAATTCCAAATCCAGCAAGTGAATCAAAATGGCTTCATATTTTAACAATGTAGCATATGTGAGCCATTTATCTGCTTTTTGTGGTAGTATACCCTGCACATTATGCGGCGTGAATACTACCAATGGTGCTCCATAAGTTACTTTCTTGGCTTCTTCCAGCAACAATGCCACAGCTATGATAGCTTGCAAGGATGTGGACCAACCCCTGCTTACAGGGTCCAAAAGCCTAGACAAGTAACCCACCAGTTTCCTGGCCCCCAGCCCAGTCCTGTGTTAGCACACCGTGGGCTGTGTGACTGCTCACATCCACAAACAGCTGAAATGGCCGTTTCACATAGGGGAGGCTCAGCACTGGTGCTGCCATGAGTGCTTCCTTGACTCCCCTAAATTCATCCTCATCCTTTTCTGTCCATTTGATTCTGTCCATGGTGAGTTTTTCGTACAAAAACTTCAGCTTCTCACTGTATCCTTAAATCCATTGCCAGCAATATCCCAACAACCCCAGCAACTGCCTCACTTCTCTTTTTGTCCGTGGAGGTGGCAGGGCAATAATCCCCGCCACCCTTTCAGGATCTAACTTCTTTTTTCCTTTGGTTAAATAATGTCCCAAATATCTGACCCCGGGCACTGTGAACTGCAGCTTTGACTTAGACACCTTCAATCCTTTTTTCCCCTAAAAAGTTTAAAAGCTCAATGGTACTCATCCTTATATCCTCCTCTCTCAGACCTGCAATCAACAAATCGTCTACATACTGTAGCAATTTCGTTCCTTCCGCTGGTACAAATTGGCTCAGCACTTGTTTGAGTGCTTGACCAAACAGATTCGGGGAATCTACGAAGCCCTGAGGCAAAGATGCCCATCTGAGTTGTTGCTTTCTGTTTGTTTCTGGGTCTTCCCATTGAAATGCAAAGTAATCTCTGCTGTCCTTTGCTAAAGGACAAGTCCAGAAAGCATCTCTCAAGTCAATCACATTGTACCACGTGTCCTCTGGAGAGATGTTATTCAGCAGAGTGTAAGGATTTGAGACCGTGGGGAACAGTGTCTTAGTCCTCTGTTTCACAGCCCTTAAATCTTGCACTAGCCTGTAGCTACCATCCGTTTTCCGCACTGCCAAAATTGGGGTGTTGTGCCGGGACATGTACGGCTCCAATGTTCCTTTTTTCACTAGTTCATCAATCACTGGTTTCAACCCCCTCCTTCCCTCCATGGGGATGGGGTACTGTTTGACCCAAATGGGGTCTTCTGGCCTTTCAATTTCAATGTGAATTGGCTCTATGTCCAATCTCCCGTCCTCCCCGTGGACATACCAAACCTATTGGTCAATTTTCTCCTCGTCCTGGGTGGTGAGTTGATAGAACCTCACCTTGAGCTGGGAATCCTGCTCTGTTAAACCGATTTCCAATGCCACCATCAAATCCCTTCCCAGCAAATTAAAGTCTGCATCCTTTATTAATAACATATTTCCTATAGACCTTTTGTTTTCTGTTTCTATTTCGACATTCTTTATGATCGGAACCTTAAAAGGTTCCCCCTTTGCTCCAATTACCATCATTGCATCATCGCTCAGAGAACACCCTCGTGGTAATTGCTGCACTGTGGTCCGTTCAGCCCCAGAATCTACTTAAAACCAAATTTCCTGCCTGTGAGGTCCCACTCTCAATTTTATCAAGGGCTCCCTTGGTGTTCCAGATCCCAGACTGAAAAGCCCCTGACACCCCTAATTTTCCTGAAACATAGCTTGATCCTTGACTTTGTTGGGACAATTCCTCCGAACGTGTCCCTTTTGCTTGCAGTAGTAGCACTCAAAGTCCTTCTTCTGGTTGCTTGAGCCCTTACCTTGGAAAGGGTTCTGTTTCGTCATTGGTGCTGCCTTTGCCAAGTCTCTGACCTGTTCTTGTTTCTGTGCCTCTCTTACTGCAGCCACTCGCACTTTCGCCTGAATCTTTTGCTTTTCTTTATCTCTTCTCATGTAGATCTTCTGGGCTTCCTGGGGCAATTCCTGCAGTTCCCTGTCCTGCCATCCATCTATCTTTTCCAATTTCTCCGTTATATCTTCCCATGATTTTGCCACAAATTGGGTTTCAACAAGACCGCCCCAATCGGGGATTCGGGGTCCGTCCCAGAATACATTCTTAGGCTTTTCCGGAGCCTTTCCAGCCACTCCGTGGGTATCTCATCTTTTCCCTGACATTCTCTGAGTACCTTGCTCATATTTTGTCCCTTCGGCACCGCCTCCCGGATACCTTGTATCATCATATTTCTAAGATTTATCATTTTCTGTCTACCTTCTTCCGTCTGGGCATTCCAAGATGGCTTCTGCTCCGGCCACCTCTGATCCCCCTGCTCCCCCTGTGGATTCCTGTGTCCCCAGTCCCTGATCGCGGCTTAGTCTGATCATTTCCCTCTCTTCGTTGTTGAACAGCGATCTCAGGATTGCATTGACATCCTCGTAAGTGTAGGTGCTGGTCCCTAGGAATTAATTTAATCTTTCTGCCACCCCCAAAGGATTGTCCATCAGTTTTCCCATTTCCTTCTTGAAGGCCCTCATGTCTCCTGTGTCGATTGCTGCGTGTACGAAGCCGATGACTCTTGGAGCCGTCGGAACCTCCCGTAAAGGGAAAAGACCGGGGTTTTCCTCCTCGTCGTCACTATCACCAGTGGTTGCCCTCCTTGTTCTCCGCCTCATCCAATGGGCCGGAGAAGAGTCAGCTTTCTTTGAGGGAAGGATTCGTTTCTCCTCAGTTTTGGGAAGTGGCGGGGGCTGGGACTGCTCACCTGGGAGCGGAGGCGCCGACGCCTGCCCACGTGGGAGGGGAGATGCCAGGGCCAGCTCCGGTGGGAGTGGTGGCACTGAAGCCTGTCCCTGTGGGAGCGATGCCTCTGGAAGCAGGGCAGGCATCTGAGATACCTGCACTTGCACAGGCTGGGGCGGAGGGACAAGTTATGGAGGTGGAAGGTTTTCCAGCGGTTCCCATTCCTTGCCCCGGGTTTCTGATGCCTGAGAGTTCTGATCAGTTACAACCCCGAACAAGCGTATTTCCACATCTCTACATACTGAATTTCCTCAAAATCCTGTGGGCGGTTGTAGCAGACTCCATAGACATGGGTAAAGCCCCATGGAGAATTGAATAATAGGAAGCTGAGACAGCAACTTTAGTTCCTGTCTCCCTGCCCCCTGCCCCAAAGCTTATCCCTGTAACCCTATAGGCTATGTTACTTTAACCCTTACTATTGGTCAAATCTGGATCCCCCCTAACCCTATAAAAGAGGCATCTCTTAGCCCATTTGGGAGAAGAAGAGCTGACCCGGGATCCTTCCCAGATCCCCTCAATAAAGCCATCGCTGGGAAACCCCCCGAGCGCCTCCTTCTCCTCTCTCTCCGTCTGCTGCAGCCTCCGCTAAGGGCAAACTTACCTAGCAAGCAAGAGCTGAAATCCTAAGAGCTTGCAATCACTATCACTACCGAGCTTGCTAAGGGAGTTTAGTCCACGGCATTGGCCTGAGCTAAGCCTGGCAACTCGGGCACCCTGTCCCCCTGGGGACTGGGCTCCCAATATAATAAGGCCATAACAGAGGCTTATATTATAGGCGGTGATCGACTACATGGTCATATAGGGTCTCGCACGTTCATACTTCGAAGATGGCAAAAACTGGCCAGACCACATATTTTGCAATCTCCTTTCCTCCCCACTTTTCCATGCAAAAATGTATCATCTTTTCCTTGGACTTTCCCCACCCTCCTCGGGCTGTCTTCCCAATGTTCCAACATCCACCCCAATGGGCTTCCCCTCGGGATTTCAGGCAGAACCTTTTCGGGATCCTGGGGAGGGTTTCCCTGGGGCTTTTTCTGGCACTTGCTCTTTTTCAGTCCCCATTTTCTCAAAAACACTGTTTGCTATTTTTCTCACCTCGAGTCCTTTTGGCTGGGATTCTTCATGCGAGTCCCAAGTCTTGTCTGGTACCGATTTCCTGAGTCTGTGAAAAACCACCAGTCTACTTGGCCGCATGGAGAACCGTTACATGGGTTTTTCAACTGGTAATGAGCTCTCTTACCCGTTTCTCCGGATCAGAAGGTTGACCACTTCCCAAAACCTTTTGGGAACATTCTTTCCCCTCCTGACCCCAACCGTGATTGATCCCCTGAACTCCCTGCGAGTCCCAGGTCCCACCTGTGACAAGAAAAAGTTCTCGCTTCCCCTGTGACCGACCACTTCCCTCACGGGAGAGTGGAACTGCGATCTTGGGGTCCACAGTCACTTTGAGATAGAATCACATCTCACACACATGCTCGATCACACTCCACTCGAACACACGGTCCTCACGGTTCCTTTCCTGCATGGGTTCTTCATGCACACCGATTTTCCGAGTGAAAAAAAAGCACCGCGGCCTCGGAGATCCCCTTTCGTATCGCTCCGAGTTTCCCGAGAGCTCTGGGCCCGTTTTTATCCCTCTATGGCTGTGGTTCTGGCTTTGGTTCAGTGTTTGATTGGTTTAGCTGACTCACAATCCCACCAGGCTGCTGAAATCAGCGGGGCGCCTCCTGACCAGAGAGGGGTCCCCGAACTCATAATTCAAATCACGTCGAGGTCACCAGAATTGTTATAAATGATCAATCGAGAAGCCAAATTACCAAAAATGTGAAAATGTTAGAGTTATAAAAATTTGGACAATTAGGGTTAGGAAAATATGAGACAATAAAAACAAAGAGTTATGGACAGTCTGGGTACCTCTTTCTAGGCAAAATAAGCCCAAAAAATGACACACATTAACATAGGATTAACCCTTAAAACAATAGCCTGTTGCATATTCATATATCTCATACATGATGCATAAATTCCATTCAAACAAAGGATTCTGTCTGGTCATCGTCAACTTCTTCCTCTTAATCCTGACGGCGTCTTCAGGGCTGAGCGAGGTAGGAAGATGTTAGTTTCTTCTGATAAGGGAACAATAAATTCTTTTTCTCTGAAAGATTTAGGTGTCCTGTGGCTGCTATCTCGCTGCGAGTACCTCATTCCTCTTTAAAAAAAAAATCCGACATCCATAGTTTCTATTTTAACTACAAAAGCTACATTTTAACTACAAAACTACATTTACCATACTATTAAAATGTTAATACAGCACTACTAAACAATACAGCATAATACATATAGTAAATATCTGCGTAGAGCCATAAAATATGTGCTTTTCACACTCTCCCTGGTTCTTTTGATTTCTACTTGTCCTGGGTTGACTATATGATGCTTTTATCCCCAAATCGTCTCATTTGTTTATGCTGAATAATAATAAGTTTTGCCCCTTTAAGACTTGTTGCAGAGAGTGAAGGGGGGGAGAGAAGAAGTACACAGTTTTTTCTTTCTCTGAGACACTGCACTTACTCCCCCGCATTCCTCCTGGACGGTTTTGTCTGTTGGTGAACAGACAGCAGGACAGAGAGCTCTCCTTTTGCTTCTAGTTAGTTTTAGCTGGCTGAAGCAAAGAAGAGTCCCTGGACTGTGGTTTTTTTTCCTTCTCTTTGGACCTCTTGGAACCTGCTCTGGACTGAACACCCAGGGGAGCACCGGCAGCTGCACCTGTGGCCACCGGGCCGGGCCGGGCCTGGCCTGCGACAAATTCCAGCACCAGGAGAGCTGATCAGAAACTGAGTGAGCCGGGCTGCAACCCGGGGACGGGGGGTTTCTCAGTTTGTCATCCCTTTTAGAGCGGCAAGGGGTTTTATTGTTTAATATTGTTTAGGTTCTATTGTTTAATAAACAGTTTTTTTCCACTTTTCTCCAAGGAGGTATTTTCTCCCGGACCGGTTGGGGGGGAGGAGCCGATTGAATTTATCTTCCTACCAGAGCCCCTCTGGGGACTCTCTCCCAAATTTTGCTCTAAACCAAGACACTACTCATAATTGTTAAGATATAGGGTGTGCATTCTCCTGCAAGTGTTGTAGTAATAATATCCCGAGACATAGTCCCCTAGGATTAGTACTGAGAAACTAGGGAGACCTTACCGGGGAGGAGTGGTTATTTTTCAAATCCAAACCTCTTAGACTCTCAGAAAATATCTAGCCAATGCATTGTAATATATGTTAGAAATAATTCATGGTATAAAAGAATGTATTTTATAAAGATTGTGGAATCCAAACGAGTCTCTGACCACAAGTGGCCTGAGAGACGGATGTCTACTCAAACTCCGAAATTCCTGGAGTTGGCCAGATAACAATCAGCATTTAGCCCAAGAATAGACGCACCCAGCGCGATGATCACCGCTATCCCGAGTCATCAGAAACTGCCTAAGAGCGATCATCGCCCTGTGGATAATGTCGATCAAGATAGCCGAAGTCTCCAGAAAGATACACATGAATACGCGTCTTCCCGGGATTTGATCGATGCTGGCTATCAACCAGGAGACAGCAATTGTCCAGCTCTGCACAGTGAAAGAACCAACTATGAATGTGAAGAATTACAAAAGAAACTGGGACTCCTTTGCCCCGGGCACAATAAACTGTATAAAACATCTCCGCTAGAAGCGACTCTCATGAACGGGGGGGATTCAGTGCGATAGAGGTTGGATCCAGGTTCACCCAGCAGCGATCCCGGGCTGAACACTGTCTCTTTGGCTGTGGTGGTTTTGAGGACCGTATTTTGATTGATGAAAAAGATAAATAAATATTTTCACATTTTTGAATAATTTGACTTTTGATTGATCATTTATAACAATTCTGGTGACCCCGACGTGATTTGAATTATGGGTTTGGGGACCCCTCTCTGGTCAGGAGGCGCCCCGCTGATTTCAGCGGCCTGGTGGGATTGGGAGTCAGCTAAACCAATCAAACACCGAACCGAAGCCAGAACCAATGCCAAAGAGGGATAAAACAGGCCCAGAGCTCTCGGAAACTCAGAACGATCCAAAGAGGAATCTTCGAGGCCGCGGTGCTTTTTTTTCACTCGGAAAATCGGTGTGCACGAAGAACCCATGCAGGAAAGGAACCGTGAGGACCGTGTGTTCGAGTGGAGTGTGATCGAGCATGTGTGTGAGATGTGATTCTATCTCAAAGTGACTGTGGACCCCAAGATCGCAGTTCCACTCTCCCGTGAGGGAAGTGGTCGGTCACAGGGGAAGCGAGAACTTTTTCTTGTCACAGGTGGGACCTGGGACTCGCAGGGAGTTCAGGGGATCGATCACGGTTGGGGTCAGGAGGGGAAAAAAAGTGTTCCCAAAGTATTTCGGGAGCCAGTCTGCCTTCTGATCCGGAGAAACAGGTAAGAGAGCTCGATACCAGTCAAAAGACCTGCGGAACGGTTCTCCGCATGGCTGAGTAGGCTGGCAGCGTTTCACAGACTCGGGAAATTGACATCGGACAGACACTTGAGACTCGCATCGAGAATCCCAGCCAAAGGACACAAGGTCAGAAAATTAGTGAATGGGTTTTTTTGGAAAATGGGATTGAGAAAGAGTAAGTTCCAGAAAAAGCCCCAGGAAAAACCTGCCCAAGATTCCGAGAAGGTTCTGCCTGAAATCCCGAGGGGAAGCCCGTTGGGATGGATGTTAGAACACTGGGACAACAGCCCCAGGAGGGTGGGAAAACCCAAGGAAAAGATGATACATTTTTGTATGGAAAAATGGGGGGGAAAGGAGATCGCGTGGTTTGGCCAGTGTTCACCACTTTGGAGATATGGACGTGTGAATCCCTGTACGACCACGTAGTCGATCACTGCCCGCAGAATTTTGAGGAAATTGAGTATGCCAAGATGTGGAATGTAGAGGAATGGCTGCATGCCAGAGGTCATTTTGACCTGCTCCCGGTAGCTGAAGAGTTTTGAAACTAACAAATTCAGCTAATGAGCTATGTATCCTTGAGCAGAGATGTGGGGATTAAAAACATCATTAGAAGGAGAAAATCTAACTCTCAAGGAATGTAAACACAAAGGTGGAGCTGACATGCACAAAATAACCAATAACTTGCTTAGGTTACAGAATATGTATTAGCTTATTATCTTAATGTATAAAAGTCTGATGCTTAATCAATAAATCGAAGTTTGCCGATCTTTCATAATGAAAGCCGCGTCTTCCCGCGCCATCGACGACAAATGGCTACCTGAACAGGGACCCTATAGAGGGCAAAGACCCTATAGAGGGCAAGGACCCTATAGAGGGCAAGGACCCTACAGAGGGCAGAACCCCACGGGGGTGAAAAGTGGAGCCACGGTCCGGCGTAGTAATCGAGGTCAGCTCTGGTGCAGCACGGAGGGCGAAAGAGCTGAGGACATAGGCCAGTCTCCGTGCCCCAGTGAACCTAAAGAGGTGTCTGGCTGACGACACTGCCGACGTCTTGTAAAGCTGCAACAGCGCGCTGACGTAGGTATAGAAAGACAAGCAGCGTATGATTTTTAAATGCTTTTTATAAAAGCGAAGATTAAAGGGTACAGACCTGGGAGAGGAACTTCCAGGATTGTTAGCGTATGGGGTAGCAAAAGGGTGTTTTGCGGACCCTAATCAGGTTTTTGAGGAGGCAGAATGGCGCAGGTTTGGGGATAAGATGTGGGAAGCCGTGTTAGATGATTGCAAAACGGCAAAAAAAGCTGTCGAAGGCGTGGCGGGCAGTTACGAATGCATTGAAATAACACCAAGCAGAACAGAGGGCAGCACAAGCTGCGTCCGCGCGGCTAGGAGTTTCTGCTCCCAGCCGGAGTGGTGAGGGCGCTGCACTATCTGGTGCTTCCTATCCTCTTCCCCCGGCAACAAATACCGTGTTTTTACCGGCGGGTTCAAACTCGGCGGCTGCCGCCCCTCCCGCAGCTCAGCTGTCGGAGCCGGCTTCCCCTGCAGCGGCCCCGTGCTTGGCGGCCGGTCCGGAGTCCCCCGCGGGGCCCCCTGTGCCACAGCTCGCGAATTCCCCCGCGGCGGTTCCCCCCGCCCCTCTGCTTTCGGCTGCTCCCGCGGTCTCCGCTCCCCCCGCTCCACAGCTCGCTGTCTCCCCCGCGGGCCCCCCCGCTCCTCCGCTCGCGGCGGCTCCCGCGCTCTCTCCCCCTGTTCCACCGCTTGAGAATTCCCCCGCGGCCCCCCCAGTGCCTCTGCTCGCGGCTCCGCTGGTTCCCTCGGCACCTCCGCTCCTTGCGGGGGATGGCCCCTCCCATTCAGCTTCGGCTTACAGAGACGGTGGGGGGGGAAGAACATCGGCATTGTTTGATTGTTTGATACAGAGGCAGTGCGAATCGCGAATGAGAGGCGAAAAGCATGGAGAGAGATTGCAGGGGATGCAATAGCTTGATCGCACAGCTGCTGATACCTTGCTGGAAATAGCTTGCCCAGTCGTTTATACATCGAATGCGGCCAGAGGCTTGCAAGCAACAATTACTACCTTAGATTGGAAATGGCTTGCTCAGCTCCGTGCTACTGTAACAGAGTGCGGCATACACGGCGAGCCCACTCGCCAGATGTTGGATTACTTTGTGGAGTGGTAATATCTTATTGCCATCAGATATTAAGGGCCTTTTGAAGCTAGTGCTTATACAGCATCAGCAGTTGCTGTTCAATGCCCATTGGCAAGCTGCGTGTCAGGAATCAGTAGCTGTGCAGAGACAACCTGGAGACCCATTACATGGAGTTACATTAGATGAGCTCATGGGGGGCTCATGGGGGTAAGAGCATATTTGCGGACCGAAGCTCAAGCCCTGCTCGGACCGGATAAATTGAGGGAAGCTATGAGATTAGCTCGGGTTGGCCTTGACAGAGTGAAGTCTCCAGGGGGTATTCCTTCTTATATGGGAATTAAACAGGGAAGAGACGAGCCATTTGGGTTGTTTATTGACAGTGGCAAGTGCTAGTTAAACAGCAGTGAAATAAAACAGGGCAGGAGAATTTTCTCCTTTTAACGCCTTTATTAAAAAGTGATCAGCTCCGGATGAGAAAGCCGGACGGGTCTGCAGTCTCCGTCTTCTTTCTCGGCGTGGCTCAGAGGAGGAGGATGCGGGCAGCTTTGTCCACGAGGGACAGAGCTGGGGGTCCGATCCTCGTGGCAGCGTCAGGCAAGACCCCGACGCTTCTCTTCTTCGCCCCTCCCTGCTTCCTGGCTCCCGCTCACCGCTCCAGACGACTTCTGCCGTCGGGGTGAGGGGCACCAAGGTCTATTAACACCTCTGCAGGTTCAGCACTCTGCTCCTCACGCTCAGGAATCACTGTAATTTCTTAATTTTACAATTGGCTCGTTATTTTGGTATTTTTATGATATATAGGGCGTCCCACAATACACTGGTTACAAAATTTACATATTATAATGCCCCCCTCCTCTCTGTTTTTCTCTACCTGGTACAAAAGACGGTTTAGCCTCAGGCTAGGTTTTCTTAATACAAAAGACGGCCATCAGCCCAACCCGGCCAGGGTCATCTGTGATACAAAGAAGAACTATTACTTCTTAACGACCTGTGATTAACATAACAAGTGACACTGCCGCAGCAATTCAGGTTTACAGATTTTGTACCTTCAGGTTTTTTCTACAGACATAAAATTTAACAAAAATCTTGTTCATAACAGTCCCCCCTCTTAAACTTTGATCGAGCTTAATTTTAAGCTCGCATCAACTTGCAATTTGTATTGATTATAAATTTCTTGAGCACTCTTGTACTCTTGGTTACTTATCTTTGTTACCTTTCTTGGTTTTTTCAGGTTGTTCTGCACGGTTAATACTACTATTTTAATAAAACAGAAAAATAAGTATAGTAAAGAGAGCAATCCTCCAAGTACACACAATGAAAAGATCTACTTTTTCCCGGACACTCTTTTCAAAAATCTCTAGGTTATCCCACCAACTGGAATCAAGTGTAGGAGTTTGTTCTTGATTGTTTACACATGCTAATTTTTTTATTTCTTTTGAAATGTTTCTAATAATTGCATTCTTTATCTCTAATACTGCTTGGAGCCTGATGATTCTGTTCAACATAGATACCGGGGTTTGAACTTGGCTTCTATAATTTTGGATTTTCTCTATTTTTATTGCACTTTGCTTCTTCTGTTTGGTTTCTCTAAAATCATTGTATATAGGAACTCCTAAACTTGATCCAGTTTCTTTTGATAACAAGTGTTATAGGTAAAAGGTTAATTCATGCTATAAAGAATTAGGAATAAGTTTATAAAATATAAGAAAGAGTCAAAACCTGTATTTGTAACTGTTCCGGCTGGGAATTGCCTGAGCAGTTCTCGGAAGAGATAACATCAAACTGGTTACTGTGTAAGGCCTGCGGTTTTCAGCCCTCCACGACCTATCAGGACCAGCTATACATATGATAACTCCTTCCCGGACAGTCTGAATAGGGCTAGCCTGGGCCATCAGGAGAGGCTTCCTGCATTCCAGCTATGCATAACCCCTTCCCGGACAGCATGAATGAGACGGAGGGACAGACCCAAGCTATCAGTGAAGGCTTCATGCATTTTAATGCAGGAGAAGATATGATCAAGACATTCCGGGAATGGACAGTCCGGAGGAAGCTCACAAGACCCCGCACCTGGAATCAATTTCCTCACAGTACTCAGGACTTATTCCATGTGAATGCGCTCTGTACCGGGGTGCTCAGACAATCGTCTGAGCTCGAGCTTCATCTTTGTCTATTTCTACACATGTATAGATCCCACTTTACATGTTAAGAGACACAAAGAAATATGTAGTCATCTGTGCCCGAGGCAAAATAAATGGTATATAAGCTGGCTGCTGGAAGCATTCGGGGTGCTCTTGGGGAAAGGCTGTCCCTGTGTCGGCCGGACTCTAAGGCACCCAGCGGCTGCTCCCGGGGCTGTCGCTGACTTGGTTGTGGCGAGGTTTTTGAAATTCTATATCTTTTTTTCAATTTTTTAATAAATCTTTGTCGATTTTTTGATAAATTGGCTACTGATTTGATCATTTATAACAATTGGTGACAACCCGACGTGATTTGATACTGGGATTCGGGACCCCTTCCACCAGGGAGGCGCCCCGCCGATTTCCGGCGGCCCAGGTGGACTGGGAGCCCGAAAAACCCAATCAAATTTGCAAAAGAATCGCAACAGGAGTCGGATCTGTAATCGGACCCGGAGGTTGCGAAACCAAAAAGGAAAAGCCACAACCAAGGGAGAAGGGCCCTTTCTCGGAGAAATCCGAGGTTTTTTTCCCGTAAAATTCAACGTGCACGAAGAAACCCACGCAAAGAAAAGGAACCGTAAGTATTTGCGTGGTTGGGAGGGAGTGTGAACGGAGACGTGTGTGTGAGACGTGACCTGGTCACGGAGCGAGAGCGGACTTCAAGGTTGCAGTTCCACGTACCCGCGAGGGCCGTGGTCAGCCGCGAAGGAAGCGAGTGCCTTGTCTGTCTAAACACACGGGACTGGGGCTCGGGAGAGTTCTGGTGGGGAAATCCGTTCACACTTGGGGATTAGGAAGGGGAGAGGCGAGTCTGGGAGATTCCAGAAGTTCGTCCACCTTCTGAAACCGGAGAAAACAGGTAAACACCTTAGAGCTGACGGAACGGTTCTCCGTGGCTCGGTTAAAACTGGTGGCTTTTGCCAGCCAGGGATCCTAACATCGGGAAGGAGAACGGGGATCACAACGGATGCCCCGGAAAAACAAGAAAAGGTAAGGAGAACCACCAAACTCCTTGAAAGGATGGGGCTGGGAAGGAGCAAGGACCAGAGAAAAAAAAAAAAAAAAAAAAAAAAAAAAAAAAAAAAAAAAAAAAAAAAAAAACCCAGGAGAAATCTCCCCAGATCCCCGACAAGATCTTACCAGAAATTCCCAGGGAAAGCGCCCTGGGCTGGAGGTTGGAACGCTGGGGGAAAGTCCATTTTTGCATGGAAAAATGGGGAGGGGGAGGAGAAGCGGAGGCTGTGGGCAGTCTCCCAAGTCCTTGCCTGGCTCTCCCGCCGCAGCCCGGACCGGCTCAGGCGCGGCCGGTGCCCGCGCTGCCTCCCGGAGGCGGCGAGCAGCTGACGGGGGGAGGAGAAGCGGAGGCTGTGGGCAGTCTCCCAAGTCCTTGCCTGGCTCTCCCGCCGCAGCCCGGACCGGCTCAGGTGCGGCCAGTGCCCGCGCTGCCTCCCGGAGGCGGCGCCCCCCCGCCCCACTGGAGCAGGGCACGGTGCCGCTGCCCCCCCTCCTCTCCACCCGAGCGGGCTGGGACGCCCTCCCTTCCACGTGACAAACGGCGACTCCGCTCTCACGTGGGCAGTCGCTGCCGCGGGCCCTTCCCAGGACCAGGGAGGGGGCGGGCGGCCGTCCCCGGAGGCGGCCCTGCCCCGGCCCGTCGGGCGAGGCGGCAAATTAATAAACCCTAAGGGGGCGAAGCGGGGACGAGAGGTGGCGAAACCAGAAAACCGTCTTGGAATGCCCAGACGGAAGAGGGGAGGAAAAAGATGATAAAATTAAGAAATATGGTTATTCAAGGTATCAGGGAGGCGGTACCGAAAGGGCAGAACATGAGCAAGGTGCTCCGGGAATGTCAGGGGAAAGACGAAACCCCCACGGAGTGGTTAGACCAGGAAATCTTTCAGGAGGACTGAAGGAGTCAGGGGCTTTTCATTTAGGGTCCGGAACGTCTGGGAAGCCTTGATAAAATTGTTCGTGGGACCCTATCGAAAAAAATGTAGTTTATGGTGGACTCAGGGGCAGAATGGACAACGGCATCACAGACACCTAAAGGGTGTGTTCCAAGCGGGGAATCTATGGTGGTATATGGGAGTAAAGGGGGACCCCTTTAAAGTCCCAATCATAAAAGATGTAGAAATAAATATGGGGAATAGACAACACAGGGGTAAAATACTAGTGGCAAAAGGGGCAGATTTAATTTATTAGGAAGAGACATGACAGTTGCTCTGGGAGTGGGGGTGGCGGTGGAAAAAGCCTAACTCAAGGTGAGAATTTGCAGTCTCACCACCCCGGACGAAGCTAAAATCAACCCAAAGGTGTGGTATGTCCCGGGGGAAGCAGGAAAACTAGATATAGAACCAATTCGGATTAAAATTGAGAAACCTGATGAACCTATTTGGGTCAAACAATACCCTCTCTCCAGGGAAGAGAGAAGGGGCTTGAAACCAGTGATTGATGAATTAATAAAGAAAGGCACCCTAGAACCCTGTATGTCAAGGCACAACACCCCAGTTCTGGAGGTGAAGAAAATTGATAGCAGCTTCAAGCTGGTGCAGGATTTACAGGCTGTGAATCAGAGGACTAAAACCCTGTTCCCCACCGTTTCAAATTCTTACACATTGTTGAATAATCTCTCCCCTGAAGACACTTGGTACAGTGTAATTGACTTAAAGGACGCTTTCTGGACCTGCCCTCTCACCGAGGACAGTCGTGATTATTTCACATTTCAGTAGGAAGAGCCAGAGATGAACAGAAAGCAGCAACTCAGGTGGACCTCGTTGCCTCAGGGCTTCGTGGACTCCCCAAACTCATTTGGACAGGCACTTGAACAGGTTTTAAGTCATTTTGTACCAACCGGGGGGACAAAGCTTCTACAGTATGTAGATGATTTGTCAGTCAAGAGGAGGGGGAGGTAAGGGCAAACACAACTGAGCTTTTGAACTTTTGGGGAAAAGGGGGTTGAAGGTTTTGAAATCAAAGTTGCAGCTCACAGAGCCCGAGGTCAGGTACTTGAGACATTGGCTAACCAAGGGCAAAAAGAAACTGGACCCAGAAAGGGTGGCAGGGATTATTGCCTTGCCACCCCCACAGACAAAAAGAGAGGTCTGGCAGCTTTTGGGGTGGTTGAGATATGGCAGCAGTGGATTGAAAGTTACAGTGGAAGGGTGAAATTTCTCTATGAGAAACTCACCACAGATCGGATCAAATGGACACAAAGGATGATCAAGAATTCAGGGGAATCAAGGAAGCACTCACAGCGACACCAGTGCTGAGCCTCCCTGATGTGAGAAAACCCTTTCAGTTGTTTGTGAATGTGAGCCGTCACACGGCACACGGGGTGTTGATGCAGGACTGGGCGGGGGTCAGGAAACCTGTGAGTTACTTGTCCCGGCTTTTGGACCTGGTCAGCAGGGGCTGGCCCACCTGCTTGCAGGCGATTGTGGCCGGGGCATTGCTGGTGGAAGAAGCCAAGAAGGTAACTTTCAGTGCACCTCTGGTAGTATTCGCACCGCACAACGTGCGGGGCATATTACAACAAGAAGCAGACAAATGGCTCATGGATGCAAGGTTGTTAAAGTATGAAGCCATTTGGATTCACTTGCAGGACTGGGAACTAAAAACAACGGCTGTGCAGAACCCTGCACAGTTTCTGTTTAGGAAAGCTTCAGAGGAATAGATTCACGGTTGCATGGAAGTGGTTGAATTGCAAACCAAAATCAGAGAGGATTTAGAGGAAGAATTAGACGAGAGAGAAAAGTGGTTTATGCATAGATTGAGCAGAGTAGTCGAAAGAAAAAGGAAATCAGGTTACGCAGTCGTGGATGGGAGAACAAGAAGGTGATTGAAGCGGGTCCCCTGAGCGCGAGTTGGTCAGCACAAGCATGCGAACTGTACGTAGTTCTGAGGGCACTGAAGAGGCTGAAGGAGAAAAAGGGAATGGTTTTTAAAGATTCAAAGTATGCCTTTGGGGTAGTTCACGCATTTGGGAAAAATTTGGGAGGAAAGAGGACTGATCAGCACATGGGGAAAGGGACTGATGCATGGGGAAATTGCGGTGGTCCATGTAAAGGGACACCAGGCAGGAATTCAGTTCCGGACCAGGGAAAACAACTTGGCAGACCAGGAAGCCAAAACCGTGGCGTTGATGATGGTAAGTACCCCTGAAATCGAAGGGGTAGAGACCCCTGACGATCCCCCTCAGCTCTCCCAAAAGGAGATCAAATATTATGAAAAGATCGGAGCAAACTTGAAAGAAGGTAAGTGGATACTCCCTGATGAGAGGGAGCTAGTTTCCAAAGGTTTTTTACCAGAGGGGTTTTGTGGAAATTGCACCAGAAAATGCACTGGGGGGGGGGGGGGGGCACAAGCCCTGGCAGAGCGATTTCTGAAATTTATTGAGTGCAAGGGAATTTATGAATTGTCAAAACAAGAGGTACAAAGATGTTTTAATTTGTCAGAAAGTAAACAAATCAAGGGCCAAAAATGCTGCCCTGGGGAATCACCCCATCGCGTACTGACCCTTAGAGAAGAATTCAAGCTGATTTCATGGAGTTGCCAAAGGTGGGAAGGTTCAACTTTGTGTTGGTAATTGCAGATAAATTGACCCATTGGGTAGAAGCCTTCCGCAGCTCACAGGCAACGGCCCAGATTGTGGCCAGAAAATTGTTAGAAGAAATTGTACCCCGATATGGGGTAGTGAATTGCATTGATTCAGATCAAGGAACACATTTCACATCAAAAGTTATTAAGCAGATGGCTGATGCACTGGGCATCCAATGAGGGTACCACAATCCGTGGCACCCTCAGAGTTCAGGACAAGTGGAAAGAATGAATCAGACTTTAAAGGCACAGTCATCTAAATTAATTTTGGAAACAAAGATGTCTTGGCTGAAGTGTCTGCCTTTGGCACTGCTTACATATCTGAACCATGCCTCACTCAGAGACAGGGCTCTCGCCGTTCAAAATGCTATATGGAATGCCATATAGACATAGAATGCCAGTGGGACACCCCAAGTTTTGAGGATGGTCAGATTCAACCATATCTGGTTGCAATCAACAGGAATTTACAGGGGCTCCGAAAACAGGGAATAATGGCCCAGAGTGCTCCTCTGGGGTTCACTATTCACAAAATCCAACCAGGTGACCAAGTGTTTGCGAAAGTTTAGAAAGAGATGCCACTCTCTCCCCACTGGGAAGGTCCTTTCCTTGTCCTCCTGACCACAGATACAGCTATCTGGACGGTGGAGAAGGGCTGGACACATGCGTCCAGGGTGAAAAAGGCTGAACAGCAGGAGGAATCTGAGTGGAAAGTCACCTCCTGTCCCGGTGATTTGAAGATCAAGCTTCAGCGCCCCGTCCATGACCGACATCGAAAGAATAAGTTGTATTCTGCCGGGTTGTGAATGCTATCCGTTTGTCTATTTCAAGTGTGAATAATGTCAGGGGTGTTTTGTAATCCATTGTATAAGGGACAGAGACCAAAGGCGTTGTGCACCTGGTGCTTGGACAAAGAGTTCGAATTGATTGGTCGTATCCTGACCTTGGCCACAAATTTGGAGATTATCGAGTTAGATTCAATCGAGTGGTATCGGAATCTTTCTGAATGGAGTACGTGGAAAGCTTAGATCTCAGGCAGAGATATTGGGTGTAGAGTGCCGAAAATCCATCAGGGTCCTGTGCAGTTCTGAAGCAATCAAAACGTCATGATGGAGAGCCTTTAAAAAGAGGTATGCGGCTAGGTCTCAGGGTGTCTTCCCCGAAGAAGACTCCTGCTGCCGAGAAGACGGTCTTCCCCGCCGCTGGAGGCAACCCAGGGGGCGGAGGCAAAGGCAGAGGAGTCCGCCTGGTGAGAATCCTGATTGGCCTGAGCCTAGTCATGTGCAGGACGCAGGGCCTGCTCACTGAGGTCCCAGGGGACAGCGGAGGCTACAGCCCCGCGGACGAGTGCAGAAAATGCACTCAGGTGGTCTCAATCGCAGAAGACATGGGACACTCAGCATACCAAGCCCCAAAGGAATGTCTCAGGAGAACTGACAGGTACTGTTGGACGAATGGCACTCGGGTTAAATTATGCAAATTGGATAGCGGGACTTAGTGCATCAGTTCCGAGGTGAGGGAAGGATACGAACAGTCAAGCAAGCACCGGATAAGAAAAAGAAGTATAGAACCAATATCTGTTCCCATTTGTACCCAGTGCAATCAAACGATGTGGGTTGGGGGAAAGACAGAATCTATATTTGTAGCTTATCACCAGGTGAACCCGTTGTGTTATGACAGTAATAGACTAGGAATGTGTAGAATGCAAGGGAAAATATATTGGATAGCTAAAAATTCAAAGTTAGATATCCAGCATATCATGTTAAACCGGGTACCAGGATAACGAAGAGTGCCCCCAATATGATAAGGTGATCTGCTTTATGAAGAATAGAAACAATGAGAATCCTGAAGGGAAAATAAAGGAATTAACCCAAGAATTAAGGAGAAGGGAATCAGAAACAAGGAGGCAAAGGGTTGAGCAAGAACAATCGAAAACATTAGGAGAACAATATGAAATGCTAGAGAGACAATCTGCCAGCGAGGGGCTTCCCTCTCCTGACAGGAATTTGTTCATTGAATTAGTACAAGAGACTGCCTCTGAGTTAGGTCTACCAAATTGTTAGATTTGTGGAGGATTGAGATCTGCAGAAAAATGGCCTTGGACTGGGGAGGGATTGACCCCAGAACAGCTCCTCAAATGGGATAACCCAAGAATCTCGCAGATAGCACTGAGACCTGAGGGTTAGAGTTTAAACCTGAGGGTGATGGGTACCGTTTGTGTCAGTCGGGAGGGAAGGGAATACACTGAGATGGTGGGATACACTCCATGCGATCTCACCCTCACAGTGAATTCAGATACAAAGGAGACTGATAAAGCCTCCAGAGGCAACACACCAAGAATCATGCAATTGGGAGATAGGAGCTGTGCTAGCAATACAGCAGAAGCACTGGCAAGGTTTGAGAACCAGATATCAGCCAGAACAAATAATGGAGAATATCAGGGTCTCCCGCCAGGAGATTATAGAATAGTGAAACAAAAAAGGAGGAAGTGTCCTAGAGATGGGAATTTTTATATAATGGGTAAGAAATAAAGGTAGTATAGATTAGGCAGGAAATAAAAGTTGTGTAAGTTAAGGCATGAATTAAATTGGTGAAGAAAAAGGGGAGGGATTGTTATAGGTAAAAGGTTAATTCATGCTATAAAGAATTAGGAATAAGTTTATAAAATATAAGAAAGAGTCAAAACCTGTATTTGTAACTGTTCCGGCTGGGAATTGCCTGAGCAGTTCTCGGAAGAGATAGCATCAAACTGGTTACTGTGTAAGGCCTGCGGTTTTCAGCCCTCCACGACCTATCAGGACCAGCTATACATATGATAACTCCTTCCCGGACAGTCTGAATAGGGCTAGCCTGGGCCATCAGGAGAGGCTTCCTGCATTCCAGCTATGCATAACCCCTTCCCGGACAGCATGAATGAGACGGAGGGACAGACCCAAGCTATCAGTGAAGGCTTCATGCATTTTAATGCAGGAGAAGATATGATCAAGACATTCCGGGAATGGACAGTCCGGAGGAAGCTCACAAGACCCCGCACCTGGAATCAATTTCCTCACAGTACTCAGGACTTATTCCATGTGAATGCGCTCTGTACCGGGGTGCTCAGACAATCGTCTGAGCTCGAGCTTCATCTTTGTCTATTTCTACACATGTATAGATCCCACTTTACATGTTAAGAGACACAAAGAAATATGTAGTCATCTGTGCCCGAGGCAAAATAAATGGTATATAAGCTGGCTGCTGGAAGCATTCGGGGTGCTCTTTGGGGAAAGGCTGTCCCTGTGTCGGCCGGACTCTAAGGCACCCAGCGGCTGCTCCCGGGGCTGTCGCTGACTTGGTTGTGGCCAGGTTTTTGAAATTCTATATCTTTTTTTCAATTTTTTTAATAAATCTTTGTCGATTTTTTGATAAATTGGCTACTGATTTGATCATTTATAACACAAGAAAGTTGATTTTATCGTTCTAGCTGTGCAGCTGCCAAACTAATCTCTTGACAATTTAATGTATGTTGTAATGCTAGGGCCCAAAAACCAGGTGTTTAGGGCTCTCCCGAAATGTGTTATCAGTTTTTGTTGGGCATTCCCCACACCCACACAGTTCTCTCACTTTCCAAAAGGGGTTTACTTTCTTTTCAGTACACTCATAACATACATATACTTCACGGTGGATACCCTTGTCTCTTTTCTTTTTCAATAGTTACTAATTTATTTGGATCTCTTGGGATCCACTGGGTAGCCAAATTTTTTACTGTTAAATACCTGTTACAAACTATTTTTCTTACTGTTTTTACCATTTCTTTTCTTTTTACCAGATCTACTGAAGTTGCTTCAGCAGCATTATATTCAAAGTACAACCAGGCTTCTCTTACAGGGCACTCTCTCAGGAGTTGCTGCCTAAAGTGGCAGTATTCTGTGCTATCCAATTAATTCTTTTATTTTTCTGATCAAAGACCAATTGGGAGAGGTTAACTCAATTAGGGCTGGAACTGATGTGGACTCTAGACAAGGAGCTCACTTCTTTCTCCTCATAGAGGAGTTGGTAGCACTCACTGCACGGCTCTCCTGGGCTCCCCAGAGCCCCACCAGCAATTAGAGCCATCATTACTACCCTTCCCAAGAGTCCGGTATGGGTCATCTTACACAGCCTGCCCACCCGGCCTTGCCTCTTGGGGAATTTTACTGAGAAGAAGTTTCCAAGCTCTTTAGAGTCTCTTCTACCCGCTTCTCTGGTTAAACCTCTCTTGGTCTGTTCCCTATCAATTTTGGTTTCTCTTAGGGGAGTGCTCTGTATAGGATTAACCTGGAGTCTTTAGAACTAAATTGGAGGATTTAACCAGAATTACTTATTTACAGTTTTAACTCTTTTTACAAACTTATTTTACACACAGGACTGTCTCGAAACATTTTAACATTTTTAACCTAGGTTAGAACTCTGATACCAATTATTTTCCCATACAGTTCAATCTTTTTGACTCTTCCTCCTGAGAGTCAACTTTAAATCCTTTGGTCCTTTTATTACAGTATACTCGGGTAAATTAACTTGTGATGTGGTTGCCTCTTGTCCAGTGCCCAGAGGTGAGAGTGGTGTGGACTCTGGCCCAATGCCAGAGGGAGAGTTATGTGAGTCCAACCTTTTCCTTTGGTCTTCTCAGTCGAATTATGGAGTACCTGAAATGGGCTTTCAAATATATGTATTAATGGTCTGCTATTTTATGATTCTATCAAAACTCAAGTTTCTCTGGTTCATGTTATGTATAGTTGGTTAATTTCTTTTTTTCTATATCTTGCATGTTTCTTTAATCAACTTTTGCATACTCTGTATTTTGCAGGGAGTTGCATTTCTGTTAGCTAACTTAACTCCCAAAGTACTTTTATTCTCTTATTTTTTTCCTACACTCTTCTCAACACAATACACCTCCCTTTAAGGAGATGTGGTAACACTTATAATGCATAATCTACATTACCTATACTTTCATTCGTCTACATTCACTCACTTTTATTTCTCATTCACTTTCACACATTCTTTCACACCCTCAAGACACAAAGTGGATCTCAACTCACGGGTCCCTGTGGCCCCCCTCGCCTTGGGGCTGGCCCACAGGTCTCAGTATCTCTGGGCTTCTTGGAAGGGCCCAGACTCTGGCTGCCTCTGGTGCTCATTCACCTGTGAGGCTGTCTGCGTGTCACTCACGCTCTTACAACTACGGCCCCCTCACACGTCTGGGGAACACTATTCTGGTTTGCAGGTAACACACACTTTTTTCCACGGCCCCCCTTCCCACCTGCCCGGGAAGTTGAGGCTGACTTTGTGTCTCACTCTCACATACATAACAAGACAACAATAAGGTACCTTTTATTTTCACATCACTTATTACTAGTGAAGTGCTACTGTCCAGTCTCAGTGCTATTGGATATCTTTCTACTTAGCTGTTTTGTCTACTTTGTTGAGACAGGACTTATCTGCTCTTGTACCAACGAAAAATTCTAATTCTTTATTTAGGGGTCCCCCCTCAATGTTTACCAGGGGCTTTTTTCTAGATGTTACATTGGGTCCCCTATAGTATAAAGCCCTTGACACCCCTAATCGTCACCTCTGAGGACCCTTCCTAATTTATCTTGTTCTCTTGCTATTGCCTCATCGAGACTGAACTTTTTACAAAACCTCTTGATGTGTCCTGCCTCTCTCCATAATAATAACAGCGCCTTTCACTCATAGGGTCCTGAGGTCTCTCCATTCCCCTTGTACCTGACAGTACAAGAGGCCTATCTTTGCCTCCTCCTGGTGGTGGACCCATCCACCCCACACTTTCTCTAGCTACTGCAACCATGATCTTAGCCTTGGCCTCTGCTTTTTCTTCCTCCCTCCTTAAATACACCTTCAATGCCTCTCTTAACAACTCATTAATGTCTTTTTCTTGCCAATCTTCAATCTTTTCCAATTTTCTCCGTATATCCGGCCAAGATTTGGTCACAAATTGGACTTTTAATAGCACTTGACTTTCTGTGGTGTCTGGGTCTATTCTAGAGTACAGCTGGAAGTTCCGCTTTAGGCGATTAAGCCAAGCAGCAGGAGCTTCATCCTTCTCTTGTGCTCCCTCAAATGCCAATTTGGTATTAGTTCCTTTGGGAACTGACTCTTTGATCCCCCGAATCATCAAAGATCTATATTCCATCATAGCCTTCCTCCCTTCCTCCTGATTAGGGTTCCAGTTGGGATCTGCTAGTGGCAATTTTTGATCACCAGATGGCACCTGGGGTCCCGGACGGTTATCTCTCTCCCAAATCCTTACGCCAGCCGCCCTAATCATCTGGACCTCTTCTAGAGAAAATAATATGTTTAGGATGGAATTCATCTCCCCCCAAGTGTAGATATTTGGGCCTAAGAATTGATCCACTTGGTTGGCTATGCCCACTGGGTCTTCAGCTAAATGCCCCAACTCTTTCTTAAATCCCCTCACCTCAGAAGCTGTTAGAGGAGCATTCACAAAGCCAACACCTCCCACTGCTCCCCCCATAGGAACTTCTCTGAGGGGAAAAAGTCTCTCTGCCTTGGAGGTCTTGGATCTAGTACCACAGTAAGGCCCATCTTCAGATGTTGAACTACTAGTTTGAGGGATATCCGGGTTACCCTGAACTTTCTGCAGATCAGCAGGTGTATTTGGTGATAGCCGTTTACCGGGTAAAGAAGCATTTGTGTCCCAACTAGGAGGAGGTAAAGGGATAGCAGTAGAAGGGGGAAGAGAGCTTGAGTACCTAGTAAGTGGAGCTGGAGAAGGGGTGGAAAATGCAGCAGGTGTAGTAGGTACTTGCAGTGGTGCAGAAGGAGCTGGAGGAACCGAAAGGGGTGGTGAGGGAGTGGTTACTAGGGAAGATACTGAGTCTATCATAGGGGAAGCTGAAGAGGTAGAAGGAGGAATCTGAGGGGGTAATGAGACAGTAGCCGGGGGAAGAACCAGGCCTGCCATTTGAGGTGCCTGTGCAGGAGGATTGTAAGGTGGAGGGGCAGCAGGAGGCAAATAATCTAGAGGGTCCCATCTTTTTCTAATTCCAGCATCCCCTCCTTCATTCCCCTCTTTCTTCTTCTGTACTTTACAAATTCGCACCTCTTCATCTCCAATAGCACTCTTTAACCAGCAAGCTACATACAATAATTGCTCAGGATCCGTATCTCCTCGAGCTGTCAGATAATGACTCAGTTGCTGGCATATCCACTCGTCCCTTGTCCCACACCAAGGCCATCCTCCTTGCACTTCCAATTCTGGCCAGACTTGCACACAATAGTGCATCATCTTCACCTTATCTAATCCCTTTGTGGCCTCTATAGAATCCCATTTCTCTAACAGTTCCCCTAAGGGGCTATCGGGAGGTATATTCCTTAATCTCTTGCCTGTCTTTTTGCTGTTGCACCCTCCCATTTTCCAAGTGTCTCTACTAACAGGTATTTCCAAAGAATTGACTGCCTGAAGCTCAGGACTTTATACTGAAACAACTGCCTGATCTCGTCGATAGCCCAACTTTCCGCGTCAGGTCTTATATCTATCAGGACTTGAACACACGAAACCCGGCGTAAGAAGCCGGGTCGTGCCTGACCTCCCCCGTCAGGAAAAACAACTGCCTGATGTATAGTGTGCCCAACCTGCCAATTTTTGGGCACACCGTATCAGGACTTAAGAACAAATTCCAGCCTCCTTCGCTGGAATTTGTGCCTGGCTTCCTTCGCCAGGGCTTGAATGCCTGCAGGACTTGTGAGCTTGCCTGACCTCCTTCGTCAGGACTTACAAACAGATCCCTGCCTCCTTCGCTGAGATCTGTGCCTGACCTCCTTCGTCAGGACTTACAAACAGATCCCTGCCTCCTTCGCTGAGATCTGTGCCTGACCTCCTTCGTCAGGACTTTTGGGGGTGCGTGCCACTCATACACTATTTCCTCCGCACGCCCGGAGGGGGGGTGCCCACTTCCCGCTTTAGGAGACGACTCACTCACGCTGATTCCACGCGCTTCCCCCTGTTCCGGGCCGGCCCCTTCGCAGGAGTCCGGAACCGCGGTAATGAGGGGTCCTCACTCACTTCGAAAGTCCGAGCTGCCGGCCTTCGTCTCATTCACACACACACTCGCTCGTCTCCCACTCCCACCACCGGATAGTTCTCACCAGTCCAGCGCTCCTCTGCGTCACTGGTCCTGAGCCGATCAGCCGATCTTCTCTGGTCCTGATAGCCAGCTGTCGAGGTCCAAGATGGCCAGTCCTGGTGTCCTCTTCGTGGCTATCCCAGATGAGTGTCCCCACCTGAAATAAAACAGGGCAGGAGAATTTTCTCCTTTTAACGCCTTTATTAAAAAGTGATCAGCTCCGGATGAGAAAGCCGGACGGGTCTGCAGTCTCCGTCTTCTTTCTCGGCGTGGCTCAGAGGAGGAGGATGCGGGCAGCTTTGTCCACGAGGGACAGAGCTGGGGGTCCGATCCTCGTGGCAGCGTCAGGCGAGACCCCGACGCTTCTCTTCTTCGCCCCTCCCCGCTTCCTGGCTCCGGCTCACCGCTCCAGACGACTTCTGCCGTCGGGGTGAGGGGCACCAAGGTCTATTAACACCTCTGCAGGTTCAGCACTCTGCTCCTCACGCTCAGGAATCACTGTAATTTCTTAATTTTACAATTGGCTCGTTATTTTGGTATTTTTATGATATATAGGGCGTCCCACAATACACTGGTTACAAAATTTACATATTATAATGCCCCCCTCCTCTCTGTTTTTCTCTACCTGGTACAAAAGACGGTTTAGCCTCAGGCTAGGTTTTCTTAATACAAAAGACGGCCATCAGCCCAACCCGGCCAGGGTCATCTGTGATACAAAGAAGAACTATTACTTCTTAACGACCTGTGATTAACATAACAAGTGACACTGCTGCAGCAATTCAGGTTTACAGATTTTGTACCTTCAGTTTTTTTCTACAGACATAAAATTTAACAAAAATCTTGTTCATAACAGCAGGGGTCCTTGAATATATACATAGAGCATTGTTAAAACAAAATGCCCTGCAAAATCACAATTCCACTATTAGAAATATTTTGTTAGTTAAACTGTTAAAGAAGCTAGAACAAATAGCACAGATACCAATGAAAGATTTAAAAAGTAGTTTAAAGGAACAAATAATGAAAAAGTTAGGGAATAGTTTAAGGAAACAAACACAAGCAATGCAGTGTCAGATGTCAGCAGCTCTTGCTCCCTTACAAAGGTCATTAAGTCAGCCATAAAGACAAAGATCTTTACAACTCCGTTGTCAGTTGTCACCGCTGTGAAATCACTAAGCATATGCGGAAGGACTGTACAAAGAGAGCTGGCTGATGCCGATGCTGCAAGTCTAACACACACAACGATTCAGCCTAACAGTGCTTCTCGAGAAACAGGAAAGTGACCACGCCGCAAAATCTCAGCCCTCCATCCAGCCACCAGCGGCAGCCTCGGATTGGACCTGGCGACCTCAATAGACTGTACCCTTATAGACTGTAAGACAGTGTATCCCTACGGGAATCAAAGGACCTATTACACCAGGTGGACAACCTGTGAGAGCGTTATTAATGGGACGTTCTTCTGCTAGCATGCTGGGACTTACAGTACTTGTTGGACTAATTGATGCTGACTACACCGGAAAAATACAAATCATAGTTCAAACACTATTTCCACCACTGTTTATTCCAGCTGGATCTCGGATTGCTCAGTTGATCCCATTGCCTCAACTCACCAAAGGAGTTTTGCCACTTAACGAAAAACAGCATGGTGAGGGTGGTTTTGGTTCCACAGGGACAATGGCATTATTAACAGTGGATTTAAAGCATCGTCCGAAAAAACATATTGATATTCAGTATCAGGGTCAAACCATTACCTTGGCTGCACTCCTAGACACAGGTGCAGACGTTAGCATCATAGGGACGCAGAAATGGCCACCCCAGTGGCCCACGCATGCTACAACTGCTACAGTCGCAGGAGTGGGAGGACTTACACTCGCTCAAAAATCCCCTCTGCTGAAAATCATCATAGAAGACAAGACTGTTACATGTACAGTTTCTGTAATACCGCTCCCTGAGGGTGTCCACGCCTTGTTGGGTCGTGATGTTTTGCCCCAATTGGGAATGGTCCTTACTACAGACCTCCCTTTATAGGGACGGCCATTGCATGGACTTTCCTGATCCCACTCCGATGGAAAACAGAAGAACCGGTTTGGGTGGAGCAGTGGCCTTTGAAAAGGGAAAGTCTCATTCAGGCACACGAACTGGTACAGGAGCAGTTTAATCAAGGACATCTCCGACTATCAGTTAGTCCTTGGGATACACCTATTTTTGTGATTAAGAAGAAGTCTGGCAAATATCGGCTCCTGCATGATTTACGTGCCGTCAATGATCAGATGCATAGTATGGGAGCTCTGCAGCCCGGACTGCCTAATCCTGCAATGCTCCCTGAAGGATGGTCACTCCTCATTATTGACCTAAAGGACTGCTTTTTCACCATTGCCTTGCATGAGGCAGACAAGCAGCGTTTTGCTTTTACCCTACCTGCATTGGTTGCCCATCATGTTACTCATCGTTGTCAGGAGGGCCTTCCATTAAATATTACCATCTTGGCAGGGGACAAGCACCTGTTAGGGGCCATCATGCAGCATAAAAAGAAAACAGGGGAGAAGAAGGCAACTGAACAGATCATGTTAGAATGGATTGCCCCTCCCCTACAGGCCTGAAGAACGGTGCAGGAAAAAATTCGGACATTGGCAGAGATTATTAAGAAAGGCAGACTCCGAATTTTGCAAATTACAGGAGAACAACCGAGTGAAATTCACGTTCCTATACAGGAAGAAGACCTGAAGTGGTATTTGCTCAACTCCACAGCCCTCCAGACTGCATTGCTAGAAGATGGAGCTACAATTCGCATTGAGCCTTTAAAGTCACCTGTATTAGCATGGATGGCAAATAAAAGACGGATAGAAATCCTGAAGCAGGCTGATCAACCATTGCCTAATACTGTCACAGTTTTTACAGATGCTGGAAAGCGATCTCGGACAACTGCTGCCACTTGGAGAGATGTGGATGGATGGCATCATCAAATCCTGCAGGCAGAGCAAAATGATTCCCTGCAGACCCTTGAGTTGTTGGCAGTAGTATGGGCCCTGTCACATTGGTTGTATAAACCCTTGAACATTGTCACAGACTCACTATATGTGGCAGGGGTAGCAAATCGCATTGAGGATGCAAGTATTAGGGATGTGACCAATAAACGGTTAGGAGAGCTCCTGATGCAGCTTCAGCGGGCCACACGACAAAGGACTGCCAGCTATGCTGTTTTGCACATCCGCAGTCATCAGTGGGACCAAGGACTTGGAGAGGGCAATGTTAGGGCAGATTGTCTAGTGACTGTTACGAGAGAAGCCCCATTGTCTATGCTGAAGGGGCAAAACAAGAGATTTGGGATCCCTATGGGTGCCTGCTAGGTGGACTCGGACAGCAGTGAACTCTGACCCTCTGGACTCTGCAGACGGACAGCAACTACAACTGGCAGAGAGAGAATCCGCGACTACTGCTGACTATCAGGCTTAGAGTCGGCTACTGAATGTCTGAGCTGGAAGTTCATCGTATGCGACTGTTGGTCGGGGACATTATTAAGGAGGTAGAAGACGAACTACAGTGCCCTTTTGTTTGGCACACCCTGTCTGATTTGGCAGACATAGCTGTTGGTTTTACAGAAATATGCTGACCACTTTGTGATCAATCTTGGTGTACTGTATGTGGGAAATGTGAATGTAGAGCTTGGCTAAAAATATTCTGTGGAGGTTGTAAGCTTAAATGGTGGATTTTCCAATCAAGAGTGGATGGGAGTGCATGGTGTGCTACCTGTTATTGGAATTGGAGATGGAAAGACCCCCGCAGGGCTTTATGAGAATTTGTGACAGCCCCAGGTCAGCGGGAAATCCCAAATAGGGAGGCCTTAGCCCTAATTGAAAATCTAGACCAAAGGCGACGTTGGGCCTTTGCCTGGGAAATTCACCACCAGGCATATAGAATCATTGGCCAGAATCGAACAGTACTGCTAGATCAAGTGTGTAAAGGAAAGAAAATTCATGTTCCCTTGCTGTGGCAGGTAGAACCTCAAAATTGTGATAGTGTGGTGAGACAGTATACTCAAATACATAAGAAAAGGGCCAGGAAAGCCAAAAGGCAAAGAATTACAACTGAAAGCTCTTCTCCTTAAATCAAACACGAGACCTGCTGTACACCATGACTGAGTTAAGGCTTTTGATTATATTTCTGCTAGGAGGTTTATCAAATAGCACAAGTTATACCTGGGTTCCACCTCAACCTAAGACTAATATTTGGGTTACATTGGCAAATTTGACAAATCAGGAGGCTATTTGTCTGTCATTATCCTCGCCTGGCAATCCATTCACGACCTGTTTGGTTGGGTTACCAGTGGATCCTTGGCCATGTCCTCCAGGCCACTTACTCACCTGCAATACCACCAACAGTAAAGAAAGTGTAAATAATTGGGACTCATGGATTTCTCACTTTCCCTTAGCATTGCAAGAACCCCAAGAATTAGAATTGTTAGGCTCAGTAAAAGTAGATGCATGCCTTAATTTTAATCACACAAGCCAGCTGTCAGGAAAAAACTCTTCCACTATTGTAACCTCCAGCATGGCTGTCTATAGAAATGCAACAGCCTGGTGTAACTATACCACACCAAGGGTATCAGTTTCATCAAATGACCGTATTCAACTGCCAGCGGGTTACTTTTTAATCTGTGGAGACCATGCCTGGCCAGGTATCCCATCCAGGCTGCGAGGGGGACCATGTACACTTGGACGGCTGTCCTTACTTACACCCAACACCTCTATGATATTAAATGTGAGCCGCCGTCGTCATAGAAGTAAAAGAATGACCCATGCATTTACTGCTGAATGTAAGGACAATGTGAAATTTTGGTCTCCAACAGCCATAGTTGTGGCATCCTTTCTGACTCCAGGGGTGTCAGCATCAGGTGCCCATGCCACCCTAAATAAGTTGGGGTGCTGGCTTGCAAAGCAAACTGATGCTACTTCTATGGCGCTTTCTAGCCTTTTGCTTGACGTAGATTCTATTCGCCATGCAACGCTTCAAAATAGAGCTGCAATTGATTTTCTTTTACTTGCTCAAGGCCATGGCTGTGAGGAATTTGAAGGCATGTGCTGTATGAACCTTTCTGACCATTCGCAGTCAATTCATTCACAGCTCTCTGAGTTGCGGAGGCTAACTGGAAATTTACAGATAGAATCAGGCTTTGGCCTTGATGCGTAGCTTCAGTCTTTAGGTTTGGGATCATGGTTACGTTCTATTGTTAAGGTTGGCATTATGGTAGGCATTATAGTTTTGTTAGTAATACTAATTTTGCCTTGTTTTTGCATGTGCTTACAAAATATGATACAAAAGATGATATCTGCTACATTTAATCAAACATTGCTTGTGCAGAAAGAAAACAGGGGAATTGTAGAGGAATGGCTGAGTGCCAGAGGTCATTTTGACCTGCTCCCGGTAGCTGAAGAGTTTTGAAACTAACAAATTCAGCTAATGAGCTATGTATCCTTGAGCAGAGATGTGGGGATTAAAAACATCATTAGAAGGAGAAAATCTAACTCTCAAGGAATGTAAACACAAAGGTGGAGCTGACATGCACAAAATAACCAATAACTTGCTTAGGTTACAGAATATGTATTAGCTTATTATCTTAATGTATAAAAGTCTGATGCTTAATCAATAAATCAAAGTTTGCCGATCTTTCATAATGAAAGCCGCGTCTTCCTGCGCCGTCGACGACAGTGGAAGTACGCTTGTTTGGGGTTGTACCCTATCAGAAATCTCAGACGCTCGACAAACCGGGGCAAGGAATGGGAACCACTGGAAAACCTTCCACCTCCATACCTTGTCCCTCCACCCCAGCCCGCACCAGCACAGGTACCTCCAGTGCCCGCATTGCCTCCCGAGGCATCGATACCGCAGGGACAGGCTTCGGTGCCACTGCTCCCACGTGGGCAGGCAACGGTGTGTCCGCTCCCATGCGAGCAGCCCCAGCCACAGACCCTTCCCAAGACCGAGGAGAAACAGGTATTTTCCCTAAAGAAAGCAAACTCTCCGCCGGCCCATCGAACGAGGCGGAGAACCAGGAGGGCAACCACTGGAAACAGTGATGACGAGGAGGAAAAGCCCGGTCTCTTCCCTTTATGGGAAATACAGAGGGTTTCGGGAATTATTGGCTTCATACATGCGCCGATCGACACTGGGGACGTGAGGGCTTTCAAGAAAGAGATGGGGAAACTGATGGACGATCCTTTGGGGGTGGCAGAAAGACTAGATGAATTTCTAGGAACCAGCACCTACATTTACGAGGATCTCAATGCAATCCTGAGGTCGCTGTTCAACAACGAGGAGAGAAAAATGATCAGACAAGCCCCGATCAGGGACTGGGGACACAGGAATCCACAGGGGGAGCGAGGAGATCAGAGGTGGCTGGACCAAAAGCCGTCTTGGAATGCAGAGACAGAGGAAGGGAGGCAGAAAATGATAAATTTGAGAAATATGATAATACAAGGCATCAGGGAGGCGGTGCTGAAGGGACAAAATATGAGCAAAGTACTCAGGGAATGTCAGGGAAAGGATGAAACCCCCACGGAGTGGCTGGAAAGGCTCTGAAAGAGCCTGAGAATGTATTCCGGGACGGACCCCGAATCCCCGATTGGGGCGGTCTTGTTGAAACCCAATTTGTGGCAAAATCATGGGAAGATATAACGGAGAAATTGGAAAAGATAGATGGATGGCAGGACAGGGAACTGCAGGAATTGCCCCAGGAAGCCCAGAAGATCTACATGAGAAGAGATAAAGAAAAGCAAAAGATTCAGGCGAAAGTGCGAGTGGCTGCAGTAAGAGAGGCACAGAAACAAGAACAGGTCAGAGACTCAGCAAAAACAGCGCCGGCAAAGAAGCAAAATCCTTCCCAAGGAAAGGGTTCGAACAACCAGAAGAAGGACATCGAGTGCTACTACTGCAAGCAAAAGGGACACATTCGGAGGAATTGTCCCAACAAAGTCAAGGATCAAGCTATGTTTCAGGAAAATTAGGGGTGTCAGGGGCTTTTCAGTCTGGGATCTGGAACACCAAGGGAGCCCTTGATAAAATTGAGAGTGGGACCCCACAGGCAGGAAATTTGGTTTTTAGTAGATTATGGGGCTGAACGGACCACAGTGCAGCAATTACCACGAGGGTGTTCTCTGAGCGATGATGCAATGATGGTAATTGGAGCAAAGGGGGAACCTTTTAAGGTTCCGATCATAAAGAATGTCGAAATAGAAACAGAAAACAAAAGGTCTATAGGAAATATGTTATTAATAAAGGATGCAGACTTTAATTTGCTGGGAAGGGATTTGATGGTGGCATTGGAAATCGGTTTAACAGAGCAGGATTCCCAGCTCAAGGTGAGGTTCTATCAACTCACCACCCAGGACGAGGAGAAAATTGACCAATAGGTTTGGTATGTCCACGGGGAGGACGGGAGATTGGACATAGAGCCAATTCACATTGAAATTGAAAGGCCAGAAGACCCCATTTGGGTCAAACAGTACCCCATCCCCATGGAGGGAAGGAGGGGACTGAAACCAGTGATTTTTCTAATTGATAAAGAAAGGAACGCTGGAGCCGTACATGTCCCGGCACAACACCCCGATTTTGGCAGCACGAAAGGCGGATGGTAGCTACAGGCTAGTGCAGGATTTAAGGGCTGTGAATCAAAGGACTAAGACACTGTTCCCCATGGTCTCAAATCCTTACACCCTGCTGAATAACATCTGTCCCGAGGACACGTGGTACAGTGTGATCAATTTGAAGGATGCTTTTTGGACCTGTCCTTTAGCAGAGGACAGCAGCGATTACTTTGCGTTTCAGTGGGAAGACCCAGAAATGAACAGGAAGCTGCAGCTCAGATGGACATCGTTGCCTCAGGGCTTCGTTGATTCCCCAAACCTTTTCGCACAAGCACTCGAACAAGTGCTGAGTCACTTTGTACCAACGGAGGGAACAAAATTGCTACAATATGTAGATGATTTGTTGATTGCAGGTCCAAGGGAGGAGGTTGTGAGGACGAGTACCATTGAACTTTTGAACTTTTTAGGGGAAAAAGGATTGAAGGTGTCTAAGTCAAAGTTGCAATTCACAGAGCCTGAGGTCAGATATTTGGGACATTGGTAAACCAGAGGGAAAAATAAGTTGGATCATGAAAGGGTGGCAGGGATTATTGCCCTACCACCCCCACGGACAAAAAGGGAAGTTACCCAGTTGCTGGGGTTGTTGGGATATTGCTGGTAGTGGATCGAGGGATACAGCGAGAAGGTGAAGTTTTTGTATGAAAAACTCACCGCGGACCGAATCAAAAGGACAGAAAAGGACGAGGACGAATTCAGGGGAGTCAAGGAAGTGCTCACCGCAGTACCAGTGCTGAGCCTCCCCGATGTGAGACGGCCATTCCAGTTGTTAGTGGATGTGAGCAACCACACGGCACATGGTGTGCTGACACAGGACTGGGCAGGAGTCAGGAAACCGGGGGATTACTTGTCTAGGCTTTTGGACCCTGTTAGCAGGGTCTGGCCCACGTGCTTGCAAGCAATTTTAGAGGTAGCATTGTTGGCAGAGGAAGCCAAGAAAGTAACTTTTGGAGCACCTTTGGTAGTATTTGCACCGCACAATGTACGGGGTATACTACGAGAGAAGGCAAATAAATGGCTCACGGATGTTGAGGATTAGTACGTGACCAAAGTCACACAGACTTGGTCCAGGTGTCTGAAGTTTGGGAGGGTAACGAGCTCAGCTAACAAGCTAAGATTGTAACAAGGTCGTTGTGTCCTTCAGCAGAGATATGAGACTAAAAACAGCCTGAGAAAAAGAAGGTTTAATTTCTAAGGAATGTAAGCACGGGGTGGACCTGACATGTACGAAATAACCAATAGATGGATTAAGTTACAGAATATGCATTAGCTTATTAATTACTGTATAAAAGTCTGATGCCCGGATCAATAAACGAAGCTTGCTGTTCTTTCATATTGAGAGCCGCTCTTCCCTCGCCGTTAGACAACACACGGATGCTAGATTGCTGAAGTATGAAGCCATTTTGAATCACTTGCAGGATTTGGAATTGCGGACAACAACCGCGCAAAACCCAGCTCAGTTCTTGTTTGGGGAAGCTTCAGAAGAACTCGTCCACGATTGTGTGGAAGCGGTCGAATTGCAGACAAAGATAAGAGAGGATTTGGAAGAAGAGGAATTAGAGGAAGGGGGAAAATGGTTTGTAGATGGCTCAAGCAGAGTGATCGAAGGGAAAAGGAAATCAGGATATGCAGTCGTGGATGGGCGAACAGGGAAAGTGATAGAAGAAGGCCCCCTGAACGTGGGATGGTCAGCACAGGCCCTGAGGCTGGGGCCAGTCATGCTCGTGGCAGGTGCGGGCCTGGGCAACGGCGCGGCCCCAGTCGCTGCTGCCGTCACCGCCGTCACGACAAGGGGGAGCGGGGGGACGTGCAGTTCAGATGGAGTCCCAGTCAGTGAAAGAGGAGAAAGGCAGGCCTTGGCAGGCAGGGATGTCACCGCCCCCGCCCCCACTCCCGCCACTGTCCCCACTCCCGGAGGAGGAGCCAGAGGGCAGAACCTTCTACCGGGAAGGGGAAAGAGACAGCTGGCATATACAGCCCACGGCACCACCTCTAAGGGAGGAGTCGGGGGGCAGAGCCTTCTACAAAGAGGCAGAGAGGGAACCTCCCATGGGGGTAGGGGTCTCTCCGCTCTCAGGCCTGTGACTTTCCATAGCAACACTGAACGCTGGGGAGTGACTTCAGGGGATGATGTCACCGATGCACGAAGACATTCGGCCCAGGTTAAAAGACGCAGTAAATCCTACATAGTGCTTCCTGGGATCGGGGATAGTCAAAACAGATTATATGATACAAAGAGTCAGCCGAATCAGAGAGGTCTTGCTCAAGTAGTTTTGAGGAAGATGAAATTGATGAAATCATTGCAGCCCTGAGCAAGCGAAGGAGGGGAAAGATCGTGAAAATAGCCATTCAAGAGCGTAGCCCGATAGCGAGACACACTAGATCAAAAAAGGAAAAAAAAAAGAACCGGTTTTACAAGCCCTCTTACGCCAAGCAGTTGGCAACCAGGGGCCAATATATGTAAAGGTTCCATATTCCCTTATCAAGTCAGAGCAGTGGAAAACTACTGTGGGGAAATATAAAGAGAATCCAGACAAGGTGGCACAATTAGTAGATGGACAATTAACTCACAAAATCTTGACTGGGCTGATTTGAATTCTATGTTAGACACAATACTAAAGCAATCACAACATTTGTTGAAGGGAACATAGCCAGTGGGCTGCTTTAAGACACTATCACTGAGATATTTCCCCTTGAAAATCCTAGATAAAAATGCAAATATACCAGAGCACGTGGCAAGGTTAAAGCGATATCAAAGCCTTGTAGTATATGGGTTAAAACATGAGGTCCCTAAAGCTATAAATTAGTCAAAGATTTACAAAGTGAGGCAAAATTATGATGAATGCCCCACTGATTTTTTAAACAGGCTAAGAGAAACTGCCATAATATACTGATTTAGATCCTGAATCAACTGATAGTAAAGCACATCTAGTACTTTTGTTTATGGGTCAGACTTCAAATGATATAAGAAGAAAGCTGCAAAAGATAGAGGGAGTTCGAGACATAGATAAATTACTAGAGGTGGCCTGGAAAGTGTTTCAAGATAGGAGCCCAACTGAAAGAGTTAAATCCCAACCTAGTAAGAAGGCTACTCAGGAAAAGTCATCCAAGGAAACCTCCCCTACAGAGAAAGACCAGTGTGCATACTTCAAGAAGTGGGGGCATTGAAAGAACAACTGTCCAGCACTGAAAGAAAAATCCTCAGTTCCCCAACTCCCTGTAGTACAAACCTCAAGTGGTTCAAGTTCCGAGTGATGGGGACAGAAGGCTACCCCCCCAGCGGAACCTTCAGTCATAGCTAAGCTGGGGAAAGATTACATTGAGTTTTCAGTTGATACCAGAGCAGCGTATTCTGTTAAATACATTAGAAGGTGTTGTGGTTTCAGTTAAACTATGACAGAAAGGAAACTGAGTCACGATACTGTACATGTTAATAGAGTGACTGGGGTAAGCGAAACTTGGCCTTTCTTCCAACCTTTAAAATTCAAACTGGGGAAGCACTGGGTAACCCATCAATTCCTCTATATACCTAACTCCCCTAAACTATTGCTGGAGAGGGCTTTGCTAGAAAAATTGGAAGCAGAAATTAAACTCAAAAAGTGGTAGGATGTATGGGTTGTAATTCCTGAATCTAAATTTGTCCAAGTTGCTGCACTTTTCATACAAGAAAAATGTGGTGAAATCCCTGCTGAAGTTGAAAATGTGATCAATCCAATAGTGTAAGCCAGTGATACCCCAGGAAGATCCAAACTGGCTGGACCAGTGAGTATTGCACTCAAACCAGGAGCCACAGGGGTACGGCAAAAACAATACCCTTTGAAATTAGAGAACCGTAAGAGACTACTATCTATAACTGAAAAGTTCCTACAAAATGGTTTATTAGTGCAATGTAAATCCAAATTCAACACCCCCATTTTAGCTGTTAAAAAAGCAAATGGCAAGAGTTATCGATTAGTACAAGATTTGAGAGCAATTAACAAAATTACAGAGGACATACACCCAGTGGTAGCTAATCCTTACACCCTTTTGACCACACTGACAGATGAATTAAGATGGTTTACTTTTGTAGATCTGAAGGATGCTTTTTTCTGGATTCCTGTACATAAAAACAGCCAAGAGCTTTTTGCTTTTGAGTGAGAAAATCCCGAGACAGGGAGAAAAAGTCAACTTACATGGACAGTCCAACAATATTTGGAAACCAGCTAGCAAAGGAATTAGAGGACTAGAAAAGACAGGAGCCAGGAGTTGTTCTTCAGTATGTGGATGACATCTTGATTACAGCCAGAACCAGACATGACTGTATACGACTTATTGTAAGTCTATTAAACTTCTTGGGACTGAGTGGGTACAGAGTTTCTAGAGACAAAGCACAGATTGCTGAGGAAGCAATAGTTTACTTGGGGCTTGAAATCTTCCGTAGACACCGACAGCTCAGCAAAGAACAGAAAGAAGACATCTGTTGACTCCCAGAGCCCCATACTGTGAGACAGATGCAAGCTTTCCTGGGGATGCTAGGTTGGTGCCATTTTTAGATAGCAAATTATGGACTACTAGTAAAACCCCTATATGGAGCATTAAAAACAGCTGAAAAAGGAATTATCATATGGACTGAAAACACCAGAGCAGCTTTTAAACAGCTGAAATACTCTCTAATGTCAGCTCCAGCACTAGGACTGCCAGACTTAACAAAACCTTTTGAACTTTCCACACATGAGAGACTGAATATGGCTTTGGAGGTACTAGCACAGAGCCTTGGGAACCAATGGAGGGCTGTGGCATATTTCTTTAAACAGCTAGACAGTGTTGCCTTAGGCTGGCCAGGGTGCCTCAAGGCTGTGGCAGCCACTGTCATCTTGATCCAGGAGGCCTGAAAACTCACCCTTGGGCAACACATTGTAGTGTATTTACCCCATGCAGTAGCGGCTGTACTCGAACAAAAATGGGGACATTGGCTGTCTGGCAACTGGATGCTTAAATATCAATCACTATTATTAGAACAGGATGATGTTTTACCATGAAAACAACTTCTGTTGTTAACCCTGCCATGTTTTTTCCTTCTCCTTGACAATGAGCCTGAACATGATTGTTTGCAGACAATTGAAGAGGTCTATTCTAGCCGTCCAGACCTGAAAGACATGTGTAGGAAAGGCATTTTGTGCTGTTCTTGTGAGCCAGCGAAGGCTTCTTAAAGATAAGGAAAGCCCCGTATCTCTCTCAAGGAAGACACCAAGGCTGTCACCATGGTGATGTGATGAAGGAGAGAAAGTTAAAAGATATGGACTTTAACTGGCTCACAGAATGACGTGGCTCCTTGTTCACCTTTTGAGAACTTTGTTTCTTTCTTATGACCAATGGGCAGTGAATGTGTCTGTTAAGTAAATGTAAATATCTTGAAAAACTATAAAAGCAACATGTTGCTATAATAAATCTCTCTTATACACCTTTCTGATGGAGTCTTGGTGCTTTGTGCTGTATCGTGCTCTATAGCGAAAGACGTGCCCCTGGAAAATCTTGATTGAGAGCTTTTTACACATGGAAGCAGCTTTATGAAAAATAGCAAAAAGATGACAGGATATGCAGTGACCCAGGCAGGATAAGGCGATCGAGGCAAAGGTCCTGCCAGCAGATGTGTCATCACAGAAAGCCAAACTGCACTGGCGAGAGCCCTAGACCTGAGTGAAGGAAAAAAGGTAGATATGTAGACTGACTCCAAATATGCATTTAGTGTTGTCCACACCCATGGAGCCATCTAGAAAGAGAGAGGACTTCTGAACACTCAAGGTAATCTGTTGCAGCCTGAATTGCTGCAAGTAAAGTCCAGGGTAAAGAAGCAAAAAAAGGCTTTTGCATAATATCCATAGATGTTTAATTCAGCCGTACAGTGAGATCTTCGGCTCCCAGACACTCACCCCCCTGGAGGGTCCAGCTCCCTCTCTCCAGGGGCCCCCCGGGGCTGACCTTGGTCTCTGGGCAGTACAAAGGTGAGGCCCAATCAGGGAAAAGGGAGGGAGTGGCTCAGGAGCACCTATGTTCAGGCATAGGAAAAGGGGAAGGAGCCAATGGGTGTAACTTAGGAGAAGCCTCTCCAGGGCCTCCACAGTAATCAAATCAAACACTGAACAAATACTTACCCTCTTAAAGAGCATTAAAAAACCCGCAAAAGTAGCTATCATGCATTGTAGAGGTCACCAAAAAAGGAAAACCACTCCAGAATTGGGAAATCGCATTGCTGATAAAGCAGCAAGAGGGATTGCAGAAAAAAGCATTCTCCTAGTAATTCCACAAAAAGAGATTAATTTGTCAGGGTTCACCCCAAAATATGACCAAGCAGACCACAAACTAAGTTTCTTAAAGCTGAGATGACAGAGAGTAGATGGACTGTTACACCAGCAAACCAGGTGGTAGTCCTACCGCTGATCCTTTGGGAATTAGCTCAGAGAGAACATGAAAACACACATTTTGGGGTTGAAAATCTTCTGAAACATCTAAAAAAGGTAGTAAAAGAAAAGAGAATGTCTGATATTATACAATCAGTAGTGAGCAAATGCAAAATCTGCTGTAAAAACAACCCTGACATGAAAATAAGAGTTGTGTTAAGAGTAACAAAGGCAGGCGATCTTCCTGGAGATTACTGGCAAATAGACTTCGCAGCGTTACCACGTAAAGAGGGTTACCAGTACATACTAGTATTAGCTGACACCTTCAGTGGATGGCCAGAAGCTTACCCCTGTGTCTTGGTTTGGAAAGACAGGAGTCTGCTAAGGAAGGCAGGAGCCTCCCCTGAAATGGAGAATGTGAACCCTCCCCACCCCTCCGAATTGCGATAAATTTTAAATTAAGGGGCTCTCAGGCAAAAAAATATGCGAGCAGGAAATAGCAGTTCTTTAATAGGGAAGAAAAATAAAAGGATAAAATAAACAATGCAGTACACTAGAACAATACTGACAGAGTCAGAACCCAACCTGACACCCTGTGGGTCAGGGTGTTGGTAGCAGTCCAATTGGAAATGTGGCTGCAGTCCTCCTGAAGTGTCAGGGGTGGTTCTGTTGGAGCAGAGGGTCCTGTAGAGAAGGATGTATTCTTCCTCTGAAGATCCAGTGGAAGAAGAGGCAGCTGCTTTTCCTCTGGGGAATCCAGTGGAGAAAGCCGTGCTGGTGTCTCAAAACCTCAGGATTATATCTGGGTAACAATGCTTGGCTCCTCCCTCTGGGCGGAGCATCTCACAATGGGATGTTATAGTTCTTATCAGTCATGCACTGACATTCAATAGCTGTTATCAGCAGATGTCCCCTCCCAAGGGAGGAGTGATTGTGATCACTCAAAGAGAGAGATAAGGAAAACTGCCCACTTGACAAAAGACAACTGCCATACAGATGGTAATAGAATACATCTTGCCTTGCAATCTGGAACACCCTGTCGCACTAACATGGCCAAGGAAGTAGTGAAAGTTATCCTCAATCATATAATTCTGAGGTTCAGAGTTCCCTTGAGGATGTCATCAGATAGGGGACCACACTTTGCAACAGTGGTTAAAGAAGTTAGCCAGATTTTGTGAATTTCTTGGGATCTGCATACACCTTATAGACCCCAAGCAAGTGGTAACGTTGAACATATGAATAGGACTCTCAAAACACAAATTTGCAAAATTTGTCAGGAAACATCCATGACATAGGTTCAGGCCTTGCCTATAGCTTTACTGAGAATCTTCATACAACCAAGGAGAAGGGATACCATTAGTCCCTATGAAATACTCTATTGCTGGCCATATTAGATTCCACATATTCTAGGTGAAATTCACATGAAGGGGAAACTTGATTTGCAGAGATATTTATTGGCTTTAGGTTCCACTTTGCAGAAGCTCCAGAATTACATTGTGCTATGCCATGGCTACTGGAGCCCGATCTAGCTCTTAGAATTCTGGCGTCACGTCAGGAGTGGGGAACTGCCTTGGTATGGGGATTTACCAGAGGCAGAACATTTAGAGCCACTTGCTCTACGGTGCCAGACACAAGCCATGACAGGGACCAGGCAGAGGAGAAAGGAGGAAGCTGTCTGTCTTGAGGTTCCACAAATAAGGGTTTATTCCAAGTAAAGGGATCAGAAACAAAGAGCTCCAGGCACGCCTGTGCAAGGGTTTTTGTACAGATACAAATCAAGGGGTGGATACAAACAGCTAACCAATCGGGAATCCTCAGGGGAGGAGTGAAGGGATTACATCAAGTGTCTGGGGCTAATTGGGGTAGGAGGGTGGAGAGGATGGGTCACATGGGCAAATGGGGCTTCCAGGAACAGGGGAATTCCAAAAGGGTGTTGCAGTCAGGGATTGGCCCGATGTGAAAGTGGCAGGGAAGGTTCGGGAACAAAAGGGGCTGGGTTGCCTTGACAGGCAGGGAAAGAGCTGGAACAAGGGGCAGGGAATGGCATGAGAGACAGCTTTGAGGGAGAGTAAGACCCAGGGGTAAACCAACTTGGGGAGAACATGGGGGTACAACAGAACAAACCACTTAACAAGGAATCAATAAAATAAATTAGAACCCCAACAGTGCTATCCAGACCCATAGGACTAAACACACCTGCACATCCCTTCCAACCTGGAGACTGGGGCTATGTTAAGTGGTGGGACAGTGATCCTCTACAAGCCAAGTGGAGAGGACCATTCCAAGTTCTACTGACCACCCTCACCACAGTCAAAGTCACTGGCAATGGACCCTGGATTCACTATTCCAGAGTCAAGAAAGCTTCTGCTCCTGAAACAACTGTGAAAACAGACTGATGCCAGATGAAAACCTGTTTAAATTATTCCTCTTCTGTGCCCAAAGAACTGTTCACAATAATTATTATTCTTCTTTGCATGATACCCGCTGTTTTAAGGCATTACTGTTGTTAGATGTTTATTACTCTTTATTATTGTTTATTATTAGTATTAAATATGTATCTAATATTAGACATTTACTGTTAAATATTTACTGTTATTAGATATTTATCCAGTATTCGATGTTTATTTACTATTATTAGATGTTTATATTGATAGTTGTATACTATTGTTAGATTCTTATCTGATATTAAATACTTTTATTAGAAAATATTTAGAATAGAGACTCGACAAGGTAAAGGCCTTGTCGAGCCTCTAAAAGAAGGAAATGATGCCTCAGGTTTTAGCTTTTATATTTTTCAGATTCTGTACTGCTTTGGTGTGGAGTTGGTATTTGGGAATATTAAGCTCTCTTCACAGAGTTGGTAGACAAAACAATTACTTCTCTAGGTGGGGACCAAGAACAAATGATCCAAATTTCAGGCCCAAGAGCATAAACAATGGTGGACTGAAGAAAGAAAAACAAGAGGGATGGGATTTCATCAGCTAAAGCTATAATTGGACAATTAAATCCAATATGCTAATGGATGAGAAGTTATAAAAGTGTGAGACCCCATGACCGGTTGTCCATTCTGTGACCATTTTAGGTTGTGAAAAACGCCACTCACTTTTGTTAAAATTTTAGAAGTTTAATAGTAATGAAAATAGTAATGAAAATAGTAATAAAAATTGCGACAATAAGAGACAATAAAAACAAAGAATTACGGACAGCTGGGTGCCTGGCACTCTGCCACAAAGCACCCCTTGCTAACAAAGAATTACCCCTTAAAAGCAATAGCCTATTACATATTCATAGATCTCATACATGATTCAAACATTCCTTTCAAACTAGGGTGTTTCTGCTCAATTTTAGCTTCCCCCCCCCATCTTGTAAATCAATCTTCTTGGTCCCGCAAAGGCTGAACTTTCCTGATAAAGAGGCAATAATTCTTCTCTTAGGATCTTGGTGTCTTGTTGCTGTTATCGCTATCCAGAGAGGATAATGCGAAGAATTTCTTAATTATCTTATCCATTCTTTGAGTTAGTTGCAAAAAATATCTTACATCACATAGTTTCTATTTTAATATTATGCTATAGCCTAAAAACTGTATTTACCACACTACTTAAAAGCGATTAATACAGCATAACTTTCCAACATAAGACATGTGAAAAGTGCATATTATATGGCTCTATGCAGATATTTACTATATGTATTATGTCGTATTGATTAGTAGTGCTGTATTAACATTTTAATAGTATGGTAAATGTAGTTTTGTTGTTAAAAGGTAACTTTTGTAGTTAAAATGGGACCTATGTATGTGGGATATTTTTTTAAGAAAGGAATGAGGTACTCACACCAGATAGCAGCCCCAGGACACCTAAATCTTTCAGAGAAAAAGAATTTATTGCTCCCTTATCAGAAGAAACTAAATTCTTCCCACCTTGCTCAGCCATGAAGACGCCCGTTAAGATTCAGAGGAAGAAGTTGACGATGACCAGACTGAATCCTTTGTTTGAATGGAATTTATGCATCATATATGAGATGTATGATTATGCAACAGGCTATTGTTTTTAGGGTTAATTCTCTGTTAACGTGTGTCCTTTTTCGGGCTTATGTTGCCCAGAAAAAGGTACCCGGACATCCGTAACTCTTTGTTTCTGTTGTTTCATATTGTCCCAATCCAAATTGTCCAAAATTTTTATTACTCTAATTATATTGCTATTTTTATAACCATGTTATTACTATGAAACTTTAAAAATTTTAAAAACAAGTGTTTGGCGTTTTTCACATTTGCGAAGAGCCAATCATATAATATGCATTTTTCACAAGGTTCATCTTGGTTGTAGCCCTGGCTGGGCTCTTTTACTGCCCAAGGTGTATCCTTTGAGGCCTTCTAATAAATACCTACTTTATTATTTAACTCCTCCTAGTCTCTGTTCTAGGTCAGTTTTCATAAGGCATCACCGGCGCTGCTCCTCTCCCTACTGCGGCCGGGCAGTGCCGCCCTCTCAGCGCCTGCAGGCACCCAGCTGCGGGAGGAAGATGGCGGCGGTCGCCCTGAGTGGGACAGAGGCGGCCGGGAACAAGAAGCGGCAGCTGTGCTCCCGCTAGGGCCGGGGCTGGGACTGGGGTCGGCGCAGTGCGGAGGGCGGCAGGCCCCGAGCGGCCGCATATGCGCCCCACGGGGCGCCGTGCCAGGACGGAGCAGACCGAGGCAGAGCCGGGCGGGGTCGCGCGAAGGCGGAGGCGGCCATGGAGGAGCTGCGAGCAATCGAAGCGTCCCAGGCGGAGACGGGGGCGCTCCCATGTTGTGGCTGTCGCTGGGCAGCCCGGGCAGGAGCAGCAAGGCGGCTAGGAGCGAGAGCGGAGTAGCGGCGCCCCCCGTTCCGCTGGTGTGCCCCGGGCATGCGGCGGCGGCGGCGGGACCTGCGGCCAGAGTCCCCGCAGCGGGGCAGCTGTCTGCCTGCCCCGGGGGGCCGGGCAGCGCTGCCTCAGCACGGAGGGACCCTAACGGAGCAGCTGCCCCCCCCGGCGGCGCCATGCTGGGCTGGCTGCTGCAGGCGGCGCTAGGCTGGCTACTGCAGGCGGCTGCCGCGGCCAGCAACGAATCCTGCCACAGCTGGCTGGACGAGCAAGGCGGCTGGCGGGACAGCTTCCAGTGCCCCGAGTGCTTTGCCTTCATCATCTTGGAGTCACTGGTGGCAGCTTGCTGCTGCTACTAGCCACCGAGACCTTGTGCCTCTGCCTTGCCTCCTCGGAGGACCCAACCCCCGATGGCTTCACATCGACTTCCTGGCTGGAATTTGCTATGATGTCTGTGAAAAACATGTTCACTCTCCTGTGAAAATTTAAACACTTTAATAAAGGACAATGGGAGACAAAGACAGTAAAGCAAAGATTACGGTCGGGTGCATCTTGGCACTTAGCTAAGAGCTCACCCTGTCACCTTCGGAAATACCCCTTAAATACCTTTTCCATTACATCAGCTGGTTGCATATTCATAGATCCTTATGCATATCCATAAACTACTTTACATAGTCCAGGAACTATTTTACATGGCCCCTCCTTGGGTCTGCCTTTTTAGAGCATGCATGTTTCTTGGCTGCGGTTTTGGCTCCTTCTCCTTATCACTTCCAGTCTGGGCCTTGGTCCATACTTTCTTCAGACGGCAGATGCTGATAGTTGGCATATCAATAGCAGGGTCCACATTACACGTTCACTGGATGTTATCCCGACCAAACAGACAGTTTACTCATAACTATATCAGCTACCACTAGTACTATGTATAAGTTTTTGTTAATAGAAGAAATGAAAGCAAAGTTATTTTAACATTATACATATAACATTCATCCTAATATTTGCAAAAAGTCAACAACATAACATGTATTTATAGTGATGTCCCATCTGAAAGTGGGTGGTTTTTTGTGTTGTGGGGAGGGGGTGAAATTTGGGGAGTTGGGAAGTAGGAAACAGGGGTCAGGGACAAATAGATAAAATCCTGAAAAATGGGACAAACAACCAGTAAGTCGGGCTCAGGGAAAGGAGGGAGTAAAAGGGTGCCAGCAGATATACCCCAAGATAGTCACTCGGAAATTATGTTAGCTAACTGGGATATTGATCCTTGTACAAGAGAAAAGGATATAGTAAAAATGATTCAGTATTGTATGATAGAATGGAAACAAAGGGAAATAAGACCTGCCCATGTTTATTGGCCTATATTTGTTCTTTTGAAAGTTGGATTTGCCAAGCCTTAAACACATTTGTAAATTCTAAAGAACCATTTAATCCGGAAGAGGGAGAATATGCTGTGTGCTGGACAGGAGACACAGAACCTCTGGGAATAAAAGTTTTAAAAATAGCAGAAACCCCAAAAACAGAGCAAGAAAAAAAAAAAAAAGGAAGGAAAGGGCTGGGACCCCCTGGAAATGTTGCTTGCCCTGCTCCCACTAGTTCCCCAGCTCAGGATTTTCCACCCGCCCCAGCCACGAACAAACCAGCCTGGAGGCTGCAGAGACAGCTGGCTTGCCCCTGGCTTTCTTCATGCTGCTCCCGAGTCAAGTTTTGCCAAAGAGGAGAATGAGAAGTTCAAGATCTTGCAGCCTGCATGGTACTTGAGGGATTAATGGGCCAAGAATGTGCTCAAGCCCTCAGAACAAAACAGCTTTCTGTGAACAAAGGCCCTTTCCTATCTAGAACCATATTTCACTTCCTTTTTTTTTACCACAAATTATATTAAGAAGAATAAAGCTACTTCATTTGCCTATAGAATCTTAGAGTGTAAATACCATACTCTATTGTCTTAATTCAACCTTTTGCTATTCTGTTTCAATGGTTTATTCATGATAGAGGCCTTTTATATGTGTTAAAATAGTTGTTCTCACCTTTAGGGTTTTTTTTTACTCTCAAAGCTTTAGTAGTTTTTCAGTTTGTGACTAGAAAGGCTGTAATTGGGTTTTTAACCATCTGTCTTGTCTGATTCCTCATATGCTGCCAAGGTTGTATTCCGTTTAGAATCTTCTTATTTAAAGCATGTTAATAACCATCTTTTGTTTATGGAGTTAAGAACACTGTAGACTTTGATCAACAGTCAGCAGCATGATTTTTATGTTATAATAATTTTTTATTTGCAGAGTTAAGACTCCCACAGAAGTTTACTTTCAAGTGTGGTACCAATTACTTTTGCACAAGCCACGTTGTGAGGAGGCTTTAGTTGCTTTCTGACAAAAGCTGTTTTGTTTAAAAGGTTAAGGGCTTCTTTTCATGCAAATGTTTTTCCAGTGTATTGACAATAATGTATCAGTATGCTTTATTTAGAATTGAGATCTTGGTATGGTTTCATACTTAGTACATTTAGAAGATAAGCAATCCATTCTTTTATAAATGGAAATGTCATGGATAGTGGACAGTTTCAGCATGTGGTAGAACAATATCTTGTTCAGTCTTAATCATCGTTAACAGATGAAACAGTATTGAGCCTGTGTACTTTGCAATCCTTCATTACATGAAACCATATTGGTAGTATTCCTAAATTTAAATTTGTCTTTACGAAGAGGCTGAATCATCATTCCACATTCCAACATCCTAGAGTCTGCCTACCACCCCTTCCCCTTCTTCAACTTCTCTCTTTCTTCCCTTCTCACTTTCTTTTCTTTTCCCTATCTTTTCCTCTTTTTTTTTTTCTCTGATTCAACACACCTCGGACCACACGAGGTGTATACACAACTAGTTTATCTCTACAAGTAAGTCCACAGCTCTCTCCTCTTCAGGTACAACCCCCACTTCCAGTTGCATCTGCAAGTCTCTCCCCAACAAGCTGATGCCTGCCCCAGGGACTAACAAGACATCTTCCATCTAAATTCTAGTTTCTCCCTCAGTTACCACATCTTTAATGACAGGAACTGTAAAACTCTCTCCTTTTGCCCCTGTTACCTTTACAGTGTCTTTACTTACACTATAACCGTTTGGAATATTTAATAGGCAGGTTGTTTCTCCCCCTGTGTCTACTACAAATTCTAATTTTTCTTCTTGGGGTCCTGTCGGAATTCAGGACATCCCTCTGGCTGTCCTGGATTGCCAGAACCCCTGCCAGGGGGCTCAGAGACCCTGGCACAGAGCCCAAGACACTTGTGACTTTGATTATGACCCATGGAGCAAATTAACAACCTTATATGAGGATCTGCAAGCCACGAAAGTTTAAGCAGAATAATAATTAGTCACAGGGTGAAAAATAGATTTTTGGAGTTTTTAGAATGGGGGTTCAAGGGGCAAGATGGAGGAATCTGGGAATGTCCAGCCTTTCTCCTTCTTCTTCTTGGCCTCCATCTTCTGCTGTGATGTTGGCACTTTTAGATTGGTTTAGAGTAGAAGCTCACTGTCTAACATAGGTGATAGGTATTGGAAAATTATTGTAAATAATGTACACATAGTTTTTAGTATAAAAAGATAACACTGCCCTGAGGGCGTCAGTGTGCCTCTATCTGACCTGCTGAATGGACCTCGGCAGGCCAGAAAAAGAATTTTATAGATAAGAAACAATAAACAACCTTGAGAACGAGAACTGAAGAGTTCTGACTCCTTCTTCGACCGCCGGGCTTGGAAAAGAGACTTTCTAACACATCTCAAGGTCACTCTGACCAGCAAAAGCCCCTAGAGGGTCCCACTTTTAAGTTATCACAGGCTCTAGATGGTATTTGTCCCCCAGAAAACAGAGCCTATTACTTCCCTATTCTTCCTCTGGGCTCATCTCTCAGAAGATTTTCAGATCTTTTACCTGATCAGGGCAATTTCTTCTATAATGTCCTTCAAGCCAACAGTAAAACCAGATATTTCTAGAATGCTCCTGAGATTTGGTTTGTACTGGGGTTTTTTCTGTTCCTTTCCTCTGTCTCTACGACCTTCATGTCTAGGAGTGGTGCCTGGGGGTTTTAGATTCCTCTGGAAATTACTTTCTTGCATAGTGGTTACCATAATTTTTTCTTTTACTTTAGCTTTTTCCTCATCTCTCTGGACATAAATCTTTTGAGCCTCTTTTAATAAATTATCCAGTGATCTATTGTGCCAGTCTTCTATTTTTTCTAGGTTTTTTTCCTAATATCGGGCTAGGCATTTTTGACAAAATTAATTCTTAACAGAGCTTGTCCCACAATAGTCCAGGGTCTATTCTGGAATACTGTTTCATATTTCTTTTAAGGTTGTTTAACCATTTAGTTGGAGTTTCTTCTTTCCCCTGCTGTCCCTTAAAAACCTTTTTAGCATTTTGCCTTCAGAGTGCTGCCTCTTTTATTCCCTTGATTATTAAATTCCAATAATTATTTATGTGCTTCCTCCCCTCCTCATCATTTTGACTCTCATTAGGAGGTGTTATTGGTATTTTTTGATCTCCTGGGGGGGCCCTGCTGGTTTTTCATTTCCCAAATTTTTCTTCCAGCAGCCCCGATCATTTGCCTCTCCTCCTGAGAAAAAACTATTTTCATTATAGATTGCATCTCTTCCCAAGTAAAAATGTTCAGACCTAAGAATTGGTCTAATTGCTCAGCTGTGCCTATGGGATTTTCTAGTATTTTTTTTTTGAAATTTCCTTTTCCTTCAGAAGTCAAAGGGGCGTTTACAAACCCCATTTTCCCCCTCCTATTGGAACTTCTCGTAATGGGAATAAACTAATCTCTTCATCCCACTCTTTTTGTTCTTTATCCTTTATAACCTTTCTCCCTTGTTTTAAGGAAAGATCAGGGGAGGGCTGTCTTTTAACTGAGTATCTTGTGTTTCGATAAGGTGCTTCTTCTTCAGGAAGAAAGTTTTCCTGAACAGCAGGAGCTGTCGTTACTAAGGGAACAGGACCCAGGGCAGGGATGGATGGAAGTGTCGAAGGAAGGGGGGGTGATGGGAGGGATCCGTGCCGAGGCTTGGTCCTCCAAGAGGAGGGCGTAGGCTGAGTCTGCTGCCGAAACTGCCAAAGGAGGGGGGTCTTCCGGTGGAAACCAAACCGGAGCGTGGATGGCCCGCACATGGTTCATGGCAGCTGGGTCGGCAGCTCCTAGAGCAGCCGGTGTAGACAAAGCAGGCAAGACAGGGGCAGCAGCAGTGATGGCACCCAGTGCAGTTGGCACGGACAGAGCGGCTGGGGGTGGGGCAGTGGGGACAGCTGCAGGAGAAGCGGTCGGGGATGGAGCGGCCGGAACAAACGGGATCCCGGGAGCGGCCGCGAGCCAGGCGGCTGGGACGGGGGCAGAAAAATTCACCTGCGGGGCCGGAGGCGGCACAGGGGCTGGATCGAGTGGTGCAGCCGCAAGCGGTGGGGCCGGGACCGGGATGGGGGCTGGGGCGAGTGGTGCAGCCGCGAAAGGTGGGCTAACAAGCGGGAACGGAGGAGGCAATACTTGTAAAAGATCCCAGTCTTTTCCTTTCTTTTTTTCTTCTTGTTCCCAGCCATTTTCTTTCCCCTTTTTCTTTTCTTGCTTTGTCTCGGGGGTTTCTGATATTTTAAAGATTTTTATTCTGCTACCATCTCCCATCCAGCATGCAGCATATTCTCTTTCTTCTAGATTAAGCAGTTCTTCTGAATTTACAAATAAATTCAGAGCCTAACAAATCCAAACTTCAAAAGAGCAGTATCTAGGCCAATAAACGTGGTCAGATCTTTTCTTTCTTTGCCCTTTTTATAATACAAAATTGGATCATCTTTACCCTGTCCTTTCTCCTTGTACAAGGATTTGCATCCCTGTTAGCTAACATAACTCCCGGAGAGCTATCTTGGGGTATCTCTGCTGGTACCTTTTTATTCCCCTTTTTTTTTTTTTTTTCTGTACCCAACTTACTGGTTTTCTGTCACATCTTTCAAGATCTTATCTATTCATCCCCTGACTCTGTTTCCCACTTTCTCTAACAACCTAAATACCACCTTCTTCCCACAACACAAAAACCCCTTCCTCTCACAATACATTCAATACAATACATCTCCCTCCAAGGAGATTAAGCGAAGCTTAAAATAAACAATCTGCATGACATATACTTTCATTCATCTACATTTACTCACTTTTATTTCTCACTCACTCTCACACACAACAAGACAACAATAAGGTACCTTTTACTTTCAAATCCCTTGTTAAAATCTCAGATGTTATTGGCCTGTGGAGGAATGGTTGCTGCCTGAGGTCACATCGACATATCCCAGGTGGCTGGAAAGTTTGGAAAATAACAAGCTCACCTAACGAGCTACTATTGTAGCAAGGCCGTTGTGCCCTTGAGCAGAGATATGGTGGCTAAAAACAGCCTGAGAAAAAGAAAGTTTAATTTTTAAGGAATGTAAGCACGGGGTGGACCTGACATGTACAGAATAACCAATAGATGGCTTAAGTTACAGAATATGCATTAGCTTATTAATTACTGTATGTTGAGGATTAGTACGTGACCAAAGTCACACAGACCTGGTGCAGGTGTCTGAAGTTGGGAAATAACAGCTCTGCTAACAAGCTAAGATTGTAACAAGGCCGTTGTGGCCTTGGATAGAGATATGAGACTAAAAACAGCCTGAGAAGAAAAAGGTTTAATTTCTAAAGAACGTAAGCACGGGGTGGACCTGACATGTACGAAATAACCAATAGATGGATTAAGTTACAGAATATGCATTAGCTTATTAATTACTGTATAAAAGTCTGACGCTCGAATCAATAAACGAAGCTTGCTGTTCTTTCATATTGAAAGCTGCTCTCTTCCCGCGCCGTCGACAACAAATGGCGCCCGAACAGGGACCCTATAGAGGGCCAGGACCCTACAGAGGGCAGAACCCCACAGGGGGTGAAGAGTGGAGCCACGGTCCGGTGTAGTATTTGAGGTCAGCTCTGGTGCAGCACAGAGGGCGAAAGAGCTGGGGAAATAGGCCAGTCTCTGCGCCCCGGCGAGCCTACAGAGGTGTCCGGCTGATGACGCTGCCGAAGTCTTGAAAAAGCTGCAACAGCGCGCTGACGTAGGTATGGAAAGAGAAGCAGCGTATGATTTTTAAATGCTTTTTATAGAAGTGAAGATTAAAGGGTACAAACCTGGGAAAGGAACTTCCGGGATTGTTAGCATATGAGGTAGCAAAAGGGTGTTTTGGGGACCCTAATCAGGTCTTTGAGGAGGCAGAATAGTGTAGATTTGGAGATAAGTTGTGAGAAGCTGTGTTAGATAATTGTAAAACTGCTCCGCACGGTTGAGGAATGCCTGTTATGCCTGTTTCCAGCGGGGAGGTGGGGCCCCTACATGTAGTTCTTCCTATTCCCTTTCTTCAGCTACTAACAGTATTTTGCCGGCGAGTTCTAACTCAGCAGCGACTGTTTCGCGTTCCCCCCCGCCCGCAGCTCCGTTCGCGGCGCGGCTTCCCCGCGTCGGCTCCGTGCTCAACGGCCGCTCCATTCACGTCCGCCCCCCTGCGCCTCCGCTTCCCCTGCCGCGGCTCTGATTGCTCCCCCCGCGGGTTCCCCCGCGGCAGTTTCGCTACTCCCCCCATGGTTTCGTCTGTGCTTTCACGGCCGCTGCCTCCGCTTGCCCCCCCCCGCGGCTTTGCTGCTCCCTCGGAGCCTCCGCTGTAGCCGGGGATGCCCCCCCCCTTCAGCTTCGGCTTACAGAGACAGAGGAGGAAAAAACACCGAGTAGCGAGTGCTATTTAAACAGCAGGGGTCCCTGAATATATGCATAGAGCATTGTTAAAACAAAGTGCCTGCAAAATCTCAATTCCACTACTAAAGGTATTTTGGTACTTAAACTGTTGAAAAAGCATTAGAACAAATAGCACAGATACCAGTGAAAGATTTAAGAAGTAGTTTGAAGGAACAGGCAGTGAAAAAGTTAGGGAATAGTTTAGGAGAACAAACACAAGCAACGCAGTGTCAGATGTCAGCAGCCTCTTGCTCCCTTACAACGTCGTTAAATCAGCCACAAAGACCTTCACGACTCCGTTGTCACCGCTGTGAAATCACTAAGCATATGCAGAAGGACTGTATAAAGAGAGCCGTCTGGTGCCGATGCTGCAGGTCTGACACACACAGCAATCCAGCCTGACAGCGCTTCTCAAGAAACAGGAAAGTGACCACGCCGCAGAATCTCCGCGCTCCAATACAAGTAGCAGACCAGAAACTGAGTGTCTTCTTAGCACAAACGTCTCCTCACTCTGCTCTACAACCAGCAAGAGCCTCAGCTTAGACCTGGCAACCTCAATAGACTGTACCCCGATAGACTGTAAGCCAGCGTATCCCTACGGGAATCAAAAGACCTATTACACCAGGTAGACAACCTGTGAAAGCGTTATTAATTAGACGTTCTTCTGCTAGCATGCTGGGACTTACAGTACTTGTTAGACTAATTGATGCTGACTACACCAGAGAAATACAAATAAGGGTTCAAATGCTATTTCTACCACTGTTTATTCCAGCTGGATCTCAGATTGCTCAGTTAATCCCACTACCTCAACTCACCAAAGGAGTTTTACCACTTAACGAAAGGCAGCATGGTGAAAATAGTTTTGGTTCCACAGAGACAATAGCATTGTTAACAGTAGATTTAAAGCGTCGTCCTAAGCAACATATTGACGTGCAGTATCAGGACTCATTTAAGCAGCGCATTTACAACAAGAACAGCAAAGTGCAAAGCCTAGACTCTCTGAAAAACCTGCAGGCAGCCCTAGCTGTGCCTGCACTCGGTGCACGTCACCTCCAGAGTGTGAGGCAGCCCTGGTCCCGCTGGCAAACCACGCGGCACTGAGGCCGGCTGCCCCTGCACCTTCCTGAAAGTGCCCTGGAGCCTGGAACGGCACCCCCCATGCCGAGGGAAGAGAGCTGCCTTCTTTGCTGCTGCTGCCACAGGACCCTAATCACCATTCACCACAGTACAGAAAAGATGCATAGCACAGAAGTTATCTTAGAAAGAGTGATGAAAATTGGAGAACATCACTAGTGGGACATTTGGTTTGGGTGGTCATCAACTGCAACAGAAATTCTAAACACAATGTTACACTTTATTGTAATTTTTGTGATTTATGTTGTATCATTCTTATTGTTAAATATAGTTCCATATGTTAGAATGTGTATACTAGCTAGACATGTATTGCTGTGGCACAGATCTCCTCACCTATAATATTATCATGTTCAAAACAATCTTTAAAAAACACATTATTTAAGTAGCTTGATTAAGAATTTCCATCAACTTAAAATTGGAGCATGTTACATTTTTGTTTATAGACACAGAGGCAAGAGGTAACTAGACTGCCAATTTGTCAGTTCCCAGGAACTGCTGCTGTCTAAACAAAACCAAACAAGTAGAACAACATTTTTATTATTGAGCTTTCAAAGAAAATTGTTCTAACTTAATATTTCAGAGTTAAGCTTATAAGTAAGTTATGAAGAATTTTATATTCTGTTCTATTTCTATAGTAAATTCTATCCATTGCTAAGTAGTTAAATTCTCTATTATGTGCCATTAAATGTTAAATACTGTTAAAGTGTTGTTATGTCCTGTTAAGTTTAACTTCAGTTAAATTCATTTCAGTTAAATTCATTTCTGTTAAGTTTAAGTGTTATTAAATGATAAGTTCTGTTAAGTTTAAATTATATTAAGTTTAAGTTATGTAGAATATAAAGTCAGTAGAGTTCAGTTAAAATTAAGTTTTGTTAAAGTCTGTTAAACTTAAGTTCTTCTAAAGTCAAGTTCTGTTAAGTTTAATTTCTGTTAAGTTTAAGTGAAGTTTAAGTGAAGCTAAAGTTTTGTTAAAGTTAAGTGATGTTACATGTAAGTTCTGTTTATTTGAAGCTCTGTTAAAGCTACCATTATAGTAGACATTATAGTTTTGTTAATAGTACTAGTTCTACCTTGTTTTTACATGTGCTTACAGAATATGATACAAAAAAATGATATCTACTACATTTAATCAAATATTGCTTGTGCCAAAAGAAAACAGGGGAATTGTTGAGGATTAGTATGTGACCAAAGTCACACAGACCTGGTGCAGGTGTCTGAAGTTGGGAAATAACAGCTCAGCTAACAAGCTAAGATTGTAACAAGGCCGTTGTGGCCTTGGATAGAGATATGAGACTAAAAACAGCCTGAGAAGAAAAAGGTTTAATTTCTAAAGAACGTAAGCACGGGGTGGACCTGACATGTACGAAATAACCAATAGATGGATTAAGTTACAGAATATGCATTAGCTTATTAATTTGTACGAAATAACCAATAGATGGATTAAGTTACAGAATATGCATTAGCTTATTAATTACTGTATAAAAGTCTGATGCTCTAATCAATAAACGAAGCTTGCTGTTCTTTCATATTGAAAGCCGCTCTCTTCCCGCGCCGTCGACAACAACTGTATAAAGGTCTGATGTTCTAATCAATAAAGGAAGCTCGCTGATCCCTCATATTGAGAGCCCTAGTCTTCCCTCGCCGATGCAAAATTGGCCATTTCAAGGTGCTCTTGGATCCCACAACCCTGAGTCTCTAGTGTTTGCTACTCTCAACCTCGCAGCTTTTAAGCCTAGGTGCTCTTGAGTTTGGCACTCCCGAGTCTCTTGTGTGGTTTAGACCCTCAACCTGGCAAAATTTCTAGGGGGGCCTCCCTTTTGTCCCGTTTCCTAGTGGATCATGTTAGGTAACTCCTCTGCTCCCTTCCTCTGAGGGGTCCAACCCCTCAGTGGGACCCCATCCCAGTCACCCCAGAGGTATCTCTCACTCCTTTTTCATTCACTTTGTTTCCTCGCTGGCCGCATTTCTCGCGAAATAACAGAACCGCAGCACTCAGAAACTCTACAATCACTTTGCAGGTCCGGAGCAGCCGGCCAACATCTCGTTCACACATCTCACAACCCCCCCGTATCTGCCTCCCCAAAAAGTACTTACAATCCTTTTTCCTTTCTGGGTCTTTGTGTACACTACTAGTCTTGGGGGGCCAGTTACCGTGGTTTTAAGGAGCTTTTTCCTTTTTCTTTGTTTTATTGTCTCTTTTTGTCTACCAGGTAGGAACCTGCATCTGCCGATCATGCCAGAAGAAACAGAGCGAGGCTGCCAAACTTGACAGGGCACGCCTTCCTTACTCGGAATCCTTCAAGGTTTTGGCAGCGAGGTGTTAGATCCGAGTCATGACACCAATTGTGAAAAACGCCATTCAATTGTGTTAAAATTTTAGAAGTTTAATAGTAATGAAAATAGTAATAAAATTATGAAAATAAGAGACAATAAAAAGCAAAGAATTATGGACAGCCATGTGCCTTGCACTCTGCCACAAAGCACACCTTGCTAACAAAGGATTAACCCTTAAAAACAATAGCCTATTGCATATTCATGGATGTCATACATGATTCAAACATTCCTTTCAAAACTAAGGGTGTTTCTGCTTAATGTCTACTTCCCCTCCTCATCTTGTAAATCAATCTTCTTGGTCCCTCGAAGTCTGAGCTTTCCTGATAAAGAGGCAATAATTCTTCTCTTAGGATCTTGGTGTCTTGTTGCTGTTATCTCTATCCAGAGAGGATAATGCGAAGAATTTCTTAATTATCTTATCCATTCTTTGAGTTAGTTGCAAAAAATATCTTACATCACATAGTTTCTATTTTAATATTATGCTATAGCCTAAAAACTATATTTACCACACTACTTAAAAGCAATTAATACAGCATAACTTTCCAACATAACACATATAGTATTCATAATACAGCATAACTTTCCAACATAACACATATAGTATTCATTTTAATATTTGTGAAGAGCCAATCATATAATATGAACTTTTCACACTTTCTGAATCCAGTAAAGCAGCTGCCATCAGGAATGCTTTTAGTTTATAAAGATCAAGCCTGAGCCTTATAGTGGCTGGAGTTTTTTAGCTAAAAGATTTTTTTTAAGATAGGTAAGTATGTGATAATTTTTTATAATAATTGTATTAATCATGATACCTTTTAATGTGTGCAGAGGTTAATTAATAAGGCTATTAAAAGAGGTTTTTTGGTCGAAAGGAAAGGGGGAGATGTTGGAATGTTGGGGGACAATACAGATGATGGGCTTTGGACCTGGTTAACATAAGGGATTTGATAACAGGATGCCTTGGCAAAAGCAAACAGAACTTTGAAAATTAGACCTAGATTACAAGAAGATTAAATCAGATGGGTTTACTGGAAAAAGAAAATCCCATTAAACTCTGAAAGCAAGAGATGTTGTTATATGCATAAGTTTGTGTATGTGATTTTAACCTAATCATTATAGTACACATTACTAGTCTCCCTAAAATAGTATGTAAGTGTTTGAATCCCAAAATAAAATCTAATTCTGATCACAGAGTCAGTCTCCCAGTCTCTCTCCACTGCCGACAGATATTAATTCCTATGCCTGAGCAGTTTTGTTTGTTATTATCTCTACAACTGCTTGGAGTCTTATAATATGATTCAACATGTAAATTGAGGTTCAACATCCCCAACTGTGATGGTGTTCACAGGGGTTTTCAGGTGAGGGAAGAGATGAGAATGTTGACTCCATGTTCAGAAGGCTTGATTTATTATTTTATTATATATATTACATTAAAACTATACTAAAAAGAATAGAAGGAAAAGTTTCATCTAAGAAGGCTAGCTAAGCTAAGAATAGAATGGAATGAATAACAAAGGTTTGTGTCTCGGACAGAGAGTCCAAGCTAACTGGGCTGTGGTTGGCCATTAATTGTAAGCATCCAAGATGGGCCAATCACAGATGCACCTGTTGCATTCCACAGCAGCAGATAATCATTGTTTACATTTTGTTGCTGAAGTCTCTCAGCTTCTCAGCAGGAAAAATCCTAATGAAACGATTTTCATGAAAAGATGTCTGCGACACCCAACTCCCATCTTGTGCCCAGGTGGCTGTCCCATATGCTTCCAATATGCATCCAGGAGGCCATTCCTCATCTCTCTATTTTTGAAATCTTCTAATCAATTCCCTTTTATTTCTTTTTAGGTCCTCATAAACTCTTAATTGATCTCTATCTTGTCCTGGGAAAAGAAAAAATCCCTGTTGTATGATTTCCAGAGTATAACCGCTTTTCTACTGGGAGGGGAGTCTTGGGTATACTCTTTAATCACATATTCAAAATAAGCCATCTGGTGCTTTCCAATAACCATTTTTCTGTTGATTTATATTCTCTTAAAATTTGGATATTTCTGGGATCTCAAAATAAGGATTCTTGCTTGTATCATTACATTGGAAAAGTCTGATTTCGTTATTATACTTACAATTTTTTTCTTTTGTTTTTCTTAGTGTCCAATACAGAGTTGGTTCCTCTGGGATCCACCATGTAAGAATTATATTACTAACTTTATATCTCTTACAGGGAGTATTTCCTACTTTGCTAAGAAAATTTTTCGTAGTGCACCAGAGACATTCTTCTCTTATCACTGTTGAACTTAAAACCTACTCTTCTGGTTGGTTTTCTCCTTTTATATTTGTCTGGTTCCACTTAAGGAGTTCAACTGGGCTTAAGCTACTGCCTTTCCATGGCTATTTCTCTGTCATCAAAGCTTTTCCACAGACCCTTACAGTTGGTTATGTTAAGCTCTTTACTTATTCTTTCCCCCAATTCTAGAAACAGGTTTTTCCTAAATCATGAGATGTCTATTTCCTTTTTAAATTGCTGTTTAAGTTTTGTATACAAATCTTGATGTGGGGTTGATACAGTTAGATTGCTGTGCTGGCTTTGCCTTTTTGTTTACTAATTGTTCTTTTACTAAGTCATGGACTCTACCCCTAAGGGCAAATGTGAAACAAACCCATCGCTCTCCTTTAGGACATTCACTTCCCAACTTATTGCCACTTGTTTCCATGTTTTCTGCAATCTAGTATTTTTTTCTGTTTTTCATACAGGTACTTAATTTGGATGGGTTATAACAGTGACTGTTGACATGGGTGTGAGTAATAAAAAAGGAACCTCGGGTTTTTTCTATGTAAAGAGTTCAGTAGCATTTGTGAAATGATTTTGCTGGTATCCCGAAAGGGAAAAGACAACAAATGAGTGACAGAAACAGGAATAACAGAGGTCCAGTATGACTTATACCCCCACCTCCCATGCCTATGGCCTCGCTACTTATAGCAGGTGTATATGATCTTCTTGGTGGCAAGTACAGTGGCCAACCCAGGCTTGCCTTGTATTTCTTTGTCACTTCCTTTTTGATAATTTCTAGGCAAATAGTTTATGACACTCCTTAACTGTAGTTTCTTACTGTTCCTCAGGTATCTCTCATTCAACAGGCATTAGTAATTCCTATCCACAAAGCAAAGTTATTATTTTAGTTGTTCTGAGTTCTATCTGTATAGGGAATAGATTTGGCGCTCGACACTTCATATAACGAGAGCATCGATTTTGTGAACTATAGTACCAATTTTTTCCACAATTTAAACATTTACATTTAATGCAGCTAGCATGTCCAGTATTTGGATGAATCACACAGAGTATATGGTATGGTACTGATGGAAGTTGTAATTTCTCCTCTTCTTTGTATAAGTCACAGGCTGAGGCCAGAATATGTGAACTCTCTGACTGAAACAGTCTTGATTGTCCTGTTTGAAGTGGAAGTATTCCTCCCCAAGGGGGATATTGGAGGTGTCTCAGAACTTGTCTAGGTGGCACTTGAAACTACTGATATAAGCTTGGCCTTATTTCTCAGTTAGGTGTGATTCTTTGTACATTCCTTGGATCATTTGGGTCTTCTAATTTCATTACCACCCAGTCCCCACTTAAGAGTCAATTTCGTATCACCCGGTTGTAGTGGGTTTGGTTCACCAATTTGAGATTTCACCAATTTTGAGATTTCCCAGCCAATGCACCAAAGAGTGTGGTGGGTTTGGTGCTGGCCAATCACCAATGCACTCACTTCCTGCTGTGAGGTAGGATTAGGAAAAAGGCAAAGCAGGCTCAAAACTTTAAAAGGGTATAAAGAAAAACTTACTAACAGTGACTAAAAGAAAGAGTAATAAGAATCAGAATGTCGCTATTGAGCAAGAAACGGCACAGACTCACAAGAAGGCTGGTTTGCACAGCAGCAGCTTTAATACAAAAAAGTCTCATTTTTAGACTGTTCCGATACATTTCACTTGATTGGCTAGTTAACAAAAACACCTTTCTTATAAACAATCTTTGAGAAAAACAGGAAAACAGAGAGTAGGAAAACACCACCTGCAGCTTGTTTATAATAGCAAGCTATCATTGTTTCTCTACAACTCCCTAAAAGTCTCGCAAGTCTGCCGTGAGAAAACTTATCGGGTTTGCTCACTCTCTAACCAGGCTGTCACATCCACATCAGAACAAACCCTTCAAAACACTTATCCCCCCGCAACCTTCTCTTTTCCACTGACAATGTAAAGAAATAAAACCTTAAATTTCAGTCAGTTTACCACCTCTAGAATAGTCTTTCTTCAGTTCACTTAGGGAGAGAAGTCCCTCTTGTTAATGTTATGAAGACTTCTCCACAAGAAAAAAACAGTTCTCTCGTGGTTTTCTCATGAATAGCAGCCACCTGGAGAAATCTGAAATCATGAAATTTCTCCCATTTTCCACAAGCTTTTCCCACAGCTGTGTTTATGGACCATGTCAACTTATGGGGTACTGTTTTAAAGATGAGCTGTTCAAAGGCAAAAGTTCTCATTATCTATCTGTAAAAACATCTTCATCTCTGGGAACAGAGGTCTTCTTCTCCTGGGGGCACAGGGGCTCATCACTCTTCTCTCTTTATCTGTTCAAACTTCTCGTAGGATCACAGCTACTTTAACATCTGCTTACTTTAGTATAGAGACCTTTGCTCAATATCAAATTGAAACCTTCATCTCCCTATGGCTTTCATGTGTTACAGGGAAAAAGAGTCTTTTCTCCACAGCTCTACAAAAGGATTTCAGTCCAAGGATGAAGGTATCTCCTCATCCCTCCCATCTGGGACTTAACTTCTTCACTGACCTCGATGTCTTCATGTTGCTCCTTTACATGCTTGCATCTTGTTCCTTTCACTAGAGGGAGGATTGAAGCACTGAAAGAGTTAATATCTCGCCCGGGGCCTGCAGATGGTCACTTGGCGCTTGCGACATGAAATAAACAGGGCAGGAGACTTTTTCTCCTTTTAATGCCTTTATTAAAAGTGATCAGCTCAAGGTTGGGAAGCTCGATGGGTCCGCGGTCTGCCGTCGCTGCTCCCAGGGTGACTCGGAGGAGGAGGAATGTGCAGCTTTGTCCACTAGGGGCAGAGCTGGGGGTCCTGTCCTCACGAGAGCAGTGGGCGTAGCCCCAGGTTTCCCAACTTTCGGGTTTGCCATCCAGGGTCTTGGCCTCAGCTGAAGTCTTCTTGCTTAGGGCAAGGGGCAACAAAGGTTTTCAGCATCTCTGCAGGCTCGGTACTCTGTTCTTCACGTCCAGACATCACTCTAATCTCTTAATTCTGTATTGGCTCGTTGTTTTTGGGGTCTTTTCGGTAAGTTTGGTGGAGTAGCCTCCCATGGCATACTGGTCCTGAGGTAAATTTTGCATTCTCTCAGATGCCCCCCCCATGTCCCCTCCCCTCACTGTCCGGGGAGAAGAACCATCAACTTAGCCCCAGGCAGGGCCTTACCGATACAAAGGGAGCAATTAGCTACACAGACTGGTGATTACAATAACAAACAGGTAGAACTCCACCTTGGCAACAACTGGTCCAACTGGTTCTGCAACTCTTTTTTTCCCAAAAAAATTGGCAGATTTTTTGTTTATAACACGGCAGAAACTGCAGCTGGGGCTGTCAGGATCAGCTGCATGGCTGATCTTTGGTTTTCTCTGCATTCAACTCCAGCCGCAGGGCCACTTTGCATGGGCTGCAGGACTGCCTCTGGCCTCAGCCGCATGATCTCGTGTGGCGGCCGCACTGGGGGAGTGGACCTGGTGGCAAGATTTTAACAGACGTGGCCCAGCCTTGCTTCGGCCAGGGCTCTGCAGCCTCCCTCCCCTGCCTTCCTGCCTGGCAGCTGCTGGGCCCCAGCCCTGAGGCGGCTCTTAGGGCTTTCGGGGTCTCCCCAACCCCGGCTGCTATGACTGTCCAAGACAGAGAAGTCCAATTAAGCACGACCTGTCCTGGCCCCTCAGGCAGGCTCCAGAGCCACAGGCAGTCTTAACAAGCTCAACTCTTAAGTGAGATCAGCTCTTAGTGATTATCAGCTCATTTGTGATTTCAGCTCTTTAGCTCATTGCAGAGGAGAACGTGTCCACTGTGACATGCACATACTTGAGCCGGCCAAACTCGGCCATCTGGGTGACATCGGTCTGCCAAAGCTCCAAGGCCCTAAGGCCTCTGGGGTTTACCCCTGCCGGCAAAGGCGGAGCAAGCACGTGGCAGTCGTCGCACGACTCAACAACGTCACAAGCCTCAGTTGGCATCAGCTGAAACTGCTTCTGCAGGCTATTGTGCGTTTTGGTGGAAAAACCCATGCGATGCCTTGGCCTGCGTGAGTGTATCAGGCTGAGGCACTACCCATGCTGGGTTAGCCAACTTGTCAGCCCTCGCATTACCTTCCTGTTGGGGGTTTTTCAGGCACGCAGGAGCAGCATGTAGTGAGCTGTAAGGGTTGCAGTGTCCTTGAAGACAGAAGAAGAGAAAAACAAAAATGCTACGTGCCGGACTTATCAGAATAACAAGGCACAAGAATTACAAGAAGCAAAAACTTAGAGATAATTCTCTTCGTCTGTAGCAACCAATTAACATGGACTAGCAACCAATAATCGTGGAGTCAGGATGCGTGCTTGCCTCGTGGACAAAGCGGGGCATCCAATTAGATCATGCGTGATCGCGTGTTCTAAAGTTTCTTTACTGTATATTAGTAGCGCTGGTAGAGTCAATAAACGGAGCTTTTTTTACCTACATCGTGTCGGTGTTTGCGCTCCCCTCCGCCTGGCCGCAGCACCTTCCACTATAAAGCCTTGCAAATTGGTGTGACTCCTCACATGCAGAACGTAGAACGGATGAACCCGGGCCTGAATGGCACACCACAAGGTCTTCAGTAAATGAAACAAGGCAGGATTACTGACCTCCTTCAAAACCGAATGACCCAACCGCTGTGCGATGTCGGCCACATAGGCAGAATCCGTGACCAAGTTGAAAGGTTCCTGGGAAAATTTCTCAAATGCCATGACAGCAGCCCTCAATTCAACCAATTGGGCTGACCCATCCTCATGACCTTCCAGAACCTGCCACTCAGATCCGTCCCTCCAAGTAACAATGGCCTTTCCTGTTTTCCCCGAACTGTCAGTGAAGACGGTGGGTCCTTGCACGGGTTCCTGACTATTTTTGGGCCGCAAAGAGATTTGTGTGAATTTTGCCATATGCAGTAGACTATGACTGGGCAGATGATAAGTGATCTGCCCTGAAAGGTTCTCCAGAGCACTCTGCAGGGACACACTGTTTGCAAAGCTCTAGTCAAAATCCTCCCGTTGCACCGGGAGTACGATCTTTGTGGGATCGACACCCATCAATTGCAAAAACCATTGCCGGAGAATTGCGCATGCCCTGGGGCAAAGTCCTCCATTGATATCTCTGTGCGGGCTCAGCGTTGTTAAACGCTGGCACCGAGAAGGCAAATTTTGGTCTCTCATTGGGATGCAAAGGAATCGTAAAGAAACAATCCTTCAGATCCACACTGAGGACTGGCCAGTCTGCAGGAAGCATGGTAGGCAATGGCATGTCCCCCTGCAATGTTCCCATGCTTTCCATCACGGCACTGACCTTTTGGAGGTCTTGCAACAACCTCCATTTCCCAGATTTCTTTTTGATGCAGAAGACAGGAGTGTTCCAGGGACTGGTAGAAGGCTCCAGATGACCCTGGTCCAACTGCTCCTGCACCAGATTCCGAAGGGCGACCAATTTATCTTGAGGGAGGGGCCACTGCTTCTCCCAGACAGGCTTGTCCACCAGCCACCGTATAGGAGGCATAGGACACTCTGTGCCCTTCATCGCAGTGGCCCCCATCAAAAACCCGTCCCGATGCGCACCCCCCAGGTGGACAGAACATCCCTCCCCCAGCGGTTAGCAGGAGTAGAAGTAACATGAGGCCTAATCCAGGCCATCTGTCCCTCTGGGTTCGCGACCAGTATGGGCTGCTGGCTCACATAGCATTGCGCCGTCCCTCCCAGTCCCGCGACAGGCGTCTCCACCGGATTCAGGGGCCACTCCAGGGGCCAGGAGGCAAGGGAGAGAACCGTGATGTCAGCACCGCTGTCAAGAAGCCCGTGGAGGCAGATCTCCAATGGCGTCGCACCAGGGATGGATAGGGTACACAGTATCTCGAGACGTTCTTTGGTCAGGACGGTGGTCCATTGAACTTGAGGCAGCCCAGTGGATCCAAAGCCGCCCGCTCCACATGACCGATCAGCTGTTCTGTGAACAGAGGACTTAAAGGGCATGAGTTGACCAATTCGCATCCCTTTCGGGATTGTGACGGGGGGGGGGGTTGGTGGGTGTGGAGACCATGGCACAAATCTGCCCTGTGAAATCTGCATCAATGAGCCCCAGGTGCACAATGATGCCCTGAGGGTGGCACTAGACGTCTCCATAAGGAGGGCACTCATGCCCCCACCCAAGGGACCAAAGGCATCCAGGGGAACCTTGTGTATTTGACAAGATTCTAAAACAACTGTTGCTGCAGTGCAGACATCCACACCTGCTGATCCACGGGTGCCAGCTGCAAGCTGGCAACGCAGACCTCCATCGGCTCCGGGGTCTGGAGAGAAGCTTGTGTCTGGGCGCATCTCTCCTTCGCGCTCCACTTTCTGTTTCCCGAACCTGGCAAAGCCTGGCAATTAACATGAACAGTCGCCTTGCAGACATTAGACATATGATTTGGCCTTCCACACCGACCACACAAGAACATGGGAAATTTGACCTTCTGTGCTTTCTTCCCCCTCTTCTTGCCGGCCTGCACATTCCCCTGCTATGGCCGCCTGCCCTGCGGCACCGCCCAGACCGGCTGTACAGCAGTAGCCACGGCAGCCAACTTCTGACCTAAAGGGGGTGATGTTCACACAGGCCTCCGCCATCTGGGAGACAGTAGGATCATCAAGCAGAGCCTCTATGACCCTCTTACAATCATCACTGCAGTTACATCTCACAAAGTTCGCAATCACAAGTCTCCTTGCCACAGGATCAGCCACCTGCCTCTCCACAGATGTGGTCAGCCTCGCTGCAAATGTCATGAAAGGCTCATCAACCCCCTGGACAATGGTCACAAACAGCTGCTTCGGAACAGCCATTTCCAGGGTCCGAATAATCACTGCAATGCCCAGCATGTGGCACTGGTCAAGCACGAGGGGATTGAAGCCAACCTGCCCCTGAGCATCGGCATAAACCCCCATGCCGAACAGCATGTCAGCGACAACCACACGCCTGGGATCCTGCGGCCCTAGTGCAGCATTCTGCTCCACCACGGTGGCCACCAAACGAGCCCACTTGGCCTCAAAAACATCATATTGCACAGGGTCAAAAAGAGAATGTGCCACAGATCGGATGTCGTGAGGCATCAGTACATCCTTAACAACCCTCTGGAGCGTCTGCATAACTTCAGCAGACCCCACACCATGCTGAGCAACCGCATCACGTACTTCCTTCTCCAGTTTATACGAAATAGGTTGATGGGTGTTGTAAGCAACACCCCTGAGCACAGGGAAAGCCTGGGGACCCCCTGGCAAAGCCGCAGCACCTGCCGTGTCCCGTCCCGTGGACCCCACAGGGACAAGAGCAGATGCCTGACTGGGAGCAAGCTCAGCACCACTCGCCCCCTGCAGCATCAGCAGAGCCAGAGGAGCCCCCTCCGCGATCTTGCGGATGCTACGAGGAGGCAGGCTCAAACATCTCGTCGGACTTAGCACGGACTTCTCGCCAGAAACGCCCGTGTTCCTTTGGACGCACGGTCACCTGGCACGGGGGGAGCGTCCACAAAGCCGACGAGGAAGGTCCACGGCCCTGGGAACCCACTGGCCTCCCGCCGGCCGTGTCAGCATTTGCGCTAAAGGTAGATACCTCAGCGCCCTGTGACGCCGCAGCCCCGGCAGACGGTGCCGCGGCGGACGCAGGTGCCGGCACGGCTCTCAAGCCCGGTGCAGACCGGAATGAGACCGGCGAGGGGCCTCCCCTCCCCCGACACGGGGGAGGGGCGGGGCGCCAAGAAAGGCGCGGCCCGTGGAGCCGCGTCACTGCGGGCCGGCACAAGGGAGGCCGGCACAGCCCTGATAAGCGTCCAACCTGAGATGCGAGACCCCACAGCGGGCACCGCCCCCACCAAGTGGAGCGGGACGGACTGCCTGCCCACCGGAGCGGGGCCTGACGGAACACCGACCGACGCCCCGCCCCCGGCTGCTTCCACTGACTGCGCATGCCCGGCAGGCTGCGAAGGCCCAGAAACGGGCGAAGCCGCCCCCGCCGCGCTCAGGGGGAACTTCATGGAAACACTGCAATTCGGACAAAGAGTTGTCACCGAATCAGACTCAAGCAGAGGCGGAGGCTGATCCAGAGGCTCCTTGCTGCCCCCAAGCGCCGGGAAGGCACAAAGAGAGGGCGGCAGCCCCTCCTCCCTACCGCTCGCACGGGGCAGGGCAAGGACGGCCTGCCGATTCCACAGAGCCCCCAGAAGCCCGCAGGGCTCTGCCTCCCGGACTTGGGACCAACTGGCTGGGAGCCCAATCCAGACCCCCTCCAAATCTCTTCACACTTTTTCCACTGCACCAGCAGCGATCCCACGTCTACGGTGCAATCATCAAAGAGAGCCTCCATGAGGCGGACCCCCATGAGAGACCATGCCTCCCTGGAGAACGCCTTCGCAGGGTCCGAAAAGAACCCTTGCTCTCTGGCCCACAGAAACAGCCTCTCAAAATCGCTCCAGGAAACGGAGACCTGTTTCCACTCCAGGACCTCCCACCAGAGATCCAAAACGAGAGAATCCTCCGGGAAACCCACAGAGGCCGCCATCACCACAAGAACAGCAGGCGAAGCGCCAAACACGGGGGGGGTGGGGAGGGGAACAACACGACCTCACCGGCAATCCGGACTCTGTGCCCCAGCCTAGGCTGCAGTACACTTCGGCGGTCACCAGATGTCGCTATAGAACACAAAACAACACAATCGCACACCGCTGCTCTCAAGGTGAAGAAAAAAGGGTTTATTATCTGACTCCAACATTTATAGTTTTTCAAAAGTGACAGTGGATTGGAAGGTGAAAGTGCCACCTCTCCAATGACACTGGACAAACCAACAGTCTATCAAATTTCTCCTCCTCCATAAAAGAATGCAAAACAATGAGTTATTTACAGAAAGTGTATGAGAAAGTTCGTTACAAGAATGTAAACATCAGAAGGCTTAGAAAATCTTAAAAAATCAGGGCGACAAGCAATTTACTAGAAAAAGGAAGAGAACAAAGAAACTAATCACTTTTGTGAGGTGTTTTACCAGGAGCAAGTGCCTCTTGCCCTTGGCTCAGGTTTTCTCTGTAAAGAGCTTTGTTATTTTGCCTTTTATTAAATCTTTTGTGTTTCCAGCACTACCACAGAAGCCATCCTGCTAATTTTATGCCAACTGAGGTGGCTATCTCGGGTGTGATATAGATCTCCAAGAGCTCATAAGACCTGGCTCGAGGAGACCCCTATATCACACTCCAATGAGTTTTTTGATGAATGTCTTATAATATTTTCCTAGTAAGTACCTTAATAAGTAACTGCCTCCTATTAGGAAGTTTCTATTTCTTGGATTGATCTTGCTCTCCCCCTATCGTACTTAATTACTTTTCTTCTGCTTCACTAAACTTTGGAACTTCCAATTTTTCCTTGTCTGGGGTCAGAACTAACATAACCTTTTTGGTCTCATTTTCTGCTGCATCTCTAACCTCTTGATCTGCCAAGTTATTTCCTCTTATTTCTGAGGTCATTCCCCTTTGGTCTCCTTTAACATGTACTACAGCTATTTCTTCAGGCAATTTTAATGCCCCTAAAACCTCTAAAATGAGTCCTTCATGTATCAGTCTTTTTCTTTTTGAATTTAGTAACCCTCTTTCTTCCTAAAATTTTCCAAAGGTGTGTACTACCCCAAAAGGATATTTTGAATCAGCATATATGTTCCTTTCTTGTGTGCTAAATATTCCAGTGCTCTTTTTAGAGCATATAATTCACAAGATTGAGCTGACTAATTTGAAGGTAATTTTCCTTTTTCGATGGACTGCATATTTTTCCCATCAACCAAGGCATATCCTGACATTCTTTTTCCTTGTATGCATCTGGATGAACCATCAACATATATTCTTTCTCCTTCTGGGAGGGCCTCTTCTGTTAGATCTTCTTGAACTTTAGTTTGGTATTGAATAATTTCCAAACAATTATGTGTTAAGTTACTTTTTGGTTCTCTATATAAAAATTGAGCTGGATTCAAACTTTTGTTTATTTTGTGTGTCAAGTCATCACTGTCTATCAAAAGTGCTTCATATTTTAACATCTTAGAGTGTGCTAACTATTTTTCAGCTTTTTTATTTAACACATTTCGGACTGCATGAGTTGTACACACAATTAGTTTACTTCTAAAAGTAAGTTTATGGCCCTCTTCTACCAGAATAGCAGTAGCTGCTATAGCTTGGATATATACTGGCCAGCCATGGCTCACTGGATCCAACAATTTTGATAAATAAGCTACTCGTCTCTTCACTCTTCCTCACTCTTGGACTAAAACTCCATGAGCTACTCCACCTTCCACATTCACATATGGATGAAAGGGCTTTTCTAATGAGGGTAAGCTCAAAGCTTGTACTGAGGCTAGTTTTAACTTCAATTCATCTAATTTATTATCATCTTCCCTGGTCTACTTTATATCATCTCCTTCTGTCAATTTTTTCATATAAAAATTTTACTCCCTGCATATACTCTTTTATCTATATTCTACAATATCTCAATAATCCGAGCAGCCTTCGAACTTCTTTCTTCGAAGAGGGAGGGGGAAGAGATAAAATCCTTGCAATCTTCTCAGGATTTAGCGTTTGGCTACTTTTGCTTATTAAGTGACTAATATATTTTACTTCTCATTCTACAAATTGTAGTTTCCCTTTTGATACTCTTAATCCTTTTGCCCCAAGAAAATTCAAAAGTTTTATAGTAGCCTCCCTAAGTTCAACTTCAGCTTCCCCTGATAATAAAAGATCATCCACATATTGGGTAATTTGTATTCCAGGAGGAGTGGGGAAAGTTTGTAATATTTCTTCTAAAGCTTGTCTAAATAGGTTTGGAGACTCAGTAAATCCCTGTGGTAATTTTGTCTATCTTAGTTGTTGCTTTCTTTTAGTATTCGGATCCTCCCATTCAAAGGCAAAAATATTTTGGCTTTCCCCTGCTAATGGGCAAGCCCAAAAAGCATCTTTAAGATCAACTACACTAAACCACTGATGCTGGGGTGGGACTTTGCTTAAAAGTGTATAGGGATTGGGTACCAATGGGTAATGGGTCTGAGTTCTCTTCTTAAATTCCCTTAAGTCTTGTACTAATCTATAATTCCCATCAGACACCTTTACTGGGAGAACCGGGGTATTATGAGGAGACATACAAGGTTCCAATGTCCCATCCTTTATAAATTCTTCTATTACCGGCTTTAAGCCTTCTCTTCCTTCTCAGGATATAGGGTACTGACGCACAAGAATGGGACATTCTTGTGTCTCAGTCCTGACCCTTATGGGGTCAATATTCAGTCTTCCCCTATTTCCTTCCCCAGCCTAAACCTCTTTGTTTATCTTTTCCTCATCTTCTTGGCCAAGCTGTAACACTTTAGCTGTCATCTTTCCTTCTTCTGGTATGACCCCAATTCCTAGTTGCACCTGTAAGTCTCTCCCCAATAAGTTGCTGCCTGCTCCAGGAACTAATAAGACATCTCCCATCCCTATTCTGGTTTCCTCTTCAATTATTACATTTTTAATGACAGGGACTTTAAACCTCTCTCCTTTTGCTCCTGTTACCTTTGATTCCGAATTCTGCCCCAAAAGGCGAAATATAACTGCTCAGAGACTAAGTTTTCAAGTCTATAAGCAGGAGGTATTTATTAGCAACGCGTTGGAGAAACCCCAGGTCAGCCTGAAGGGATTCTGCCGTCAACAATCAATGTAGCTCTTTTATACTAGTTTGAGCATAGGTTACATCATACTACATGCATATTCATATCTTTACATGCATATTCATATATAGGTGGAGTGTAGGCGGAGTTTCTCATTTTGAGGAGTCGTCTTGGTGGTAGTTCCTATTGCCTTCATCAGGCGGGGGTCTTTCTCGTGAGTCTTCCTCGGGCTAAACTTTTGAACCTCTCCTAATTTGGGTGGCTTCCTGGTGTAGTTGGCATGGTCTCAGTGGCTTGGCAGAAGTTGCTGGGTCAAACTGACATTGTTGGCTCCTAAAACTGCTTGGGTTACAATTTCCTCATTTTATCTTGTCTATTACGGTTTAGTGTTCTCTCCTGTCAGTGTGTTCTATTTTCTTAGACAATTTATCGCTTCCATGATTTCTTCAATGCTGAGCTTTCGCAAATGCCTTGCATTTTATAGTTTAACCCCATATTTCTCAAAGACTGCTTGTTTAAGTGGCTTCACCTTCATGTTGTCATTACTCACATCACATCCTCTTGGAATATTCACTACACAAGTTCTCTCTGCCCCAGTATCAACTATAAATTCTAATACCTCCTCTTGGGGGCATACTTTTAAAGTTATCAAAGGTTCCAGATGGTATTTATCCCCCAGAAAACAGATCCCATGACCTCCTTATTCTTCTTCTGGGTGTATCTCTTGGAATATTTTCAGGTCCTTTTTTAGGTGAGGGCATTCACTCTTATAGTGTCCCTCTTCCTCACAATAGAAACAGGCATTTTTAGTTTGTTCCTGGGATTTTGATCGTGCTGGGGTTCTGTTTCTTCCCTTTTCCCCGTCTCTAAAACCTGAATGTTTGGGAGTGGTACCTGTGGGCTTCAGATTCCTCTGGAAGTTACTTTCTCACATAGTGGCTATCATAATTTATGCATCCACTTTGGCTTTTTCTTCATCTCTCTGTACATGAACCCTTTGCACTTCTTTTAATAAATCATTTAATGATTTATCCTGCCACTCCTCCATCTTTTCCAGCTTTTTTCTAGTATCTGGCCAGACATGAGTGAAATAATTAACTCGCAATAGGGCTTGCCCTGCTATGGTCTCAGGGTCTATTCCAGAGTATTGTTTCATATTCTTTCGGAGCCTCTCCACCCACTCAGTTGGAGTTTCTTCCTTTTCTTGCTGTCCCTCAAAAACTTTTCTGGCATTTTGTCCTCGGGATGCTGCCTCTTTTATTTCTTTGATTATCAGATTGCAATAATCATTCATATGTCCTCGCCCTGCCTCTTCATTTTGGTTCCAGTTAGGATGTGCTATTGGCATTTTCTGGTCCCCTGGTGGACCTTGTTGATTCTCTGTGAGAGTCTGTCCGAATTTTCCCTCATCTGCCTCACAATTGTCATTGGGGGACCACTGAAGAGAAGACCCCCCCCTGTCTGAAAATCTCTGGCCCTGAAGGAGAAAGTCACATGCCAAAGGCCCTGAGACCTGAGAGCATTGCTAAATTATTGTTTTCACAGGTGTTGTTTGCTGTATGCTAAGAAGGGGGCACCGTGCCCTGTTTGCAACAATAGCCTTGGAAGCTGTCCCACCTCTCGGCCTGGCTGGACTTCTCCTGAGTTTTGGGTGGTCTCCCACAGAAGACCCTCACCTGTTTTACAACCACCGTGACAGACAAACCGAGATGGAAGAAGCCTTTCCATCAAGGACTGAGACATGAAACCCCCATGTGAAAAGGCCCCTCTCCTCCTTCCAAGGACTGGGACTGAAACCCCCAAGCCGGGGGAGGTGTGTGGGGGAGGCAAGCTGACCAAAGCGAGATGTTTGCCTGCAGGTTGTGACCACTGGACCAAGAAAACAATGGCTCTCATTTACTGCTGAGAACATAGACTACCTGTTACATCTATTCCCTATTGTATCTGTTTCCCCCCCCTCACAATTTTCAGTAATAAAAACCTCTGAGTTAGCTAGAGATTTTGAGATCTCCCCAGTGTAACAGGCGGATTCTCGACTGGACTGGACCAAAGGACTTCGTCTCTATATTTGGTAGCTATACCCCCCTCTCTCTCTTTTCTCTCTCTTTCTCTATCTTTTTCTCTCCCTTAATCCCTCTATCGCATTTTGCTGTGGTCATTCAATAAAGGTATATTTGTTTTGATTATTACTGCAAACCCCCTTGTACCATGCCGGTTCTTTTGCACCGAGATCACCCCTACGAACCACCACGAAACCTGTTCGTAAGGACGAATCGTGACATTCTCCTTTTCCCAAATTCTCATTCCAGCAGCTCTAATCATCTGCCTCTCCTCTTGGGAAAATAATATTTTCATTATTGACTGAATTTCTTCCCAAGTAAAAATGTTGAGACTTAAGCATTGATCTAATTGTTTAGCTGTACTTATGGGATTTTCCAATAAACCTTTAATCTCTTTTTCAAAATTTCTGACTTCTGAAGAGGTCAAAGGAGCATTCACAAATCTTGTACCCCCTTGAACCCCTCCCACAGGTACTTCTTGTAATGGGAATAAACTTCTTGATCCCAACCTTTTTTTTTCTTCAATCTTTATAACCCTCTTCCATTGTCTTGGAGTAGTGATAGGGGAGGGATTATCAAGGTGCTTTTGGGTTTTAACTGAGCTCCTAGTATTTTGGTATGGTGCCCCTCTGCTAGGAAGGGGGTTCACTTGGACAGTGGAAGCCAGAATTGCCGAGGGGACAGAGGCAAGGGCGGAGGTCAGCAATGAAGCCGGAATCACCAAGGGAAAAGAGGTAGGGTCATCTGGTGGAAGCAAGACCATGGCAGGGGCAGGAGTGGTCGGCTCAAGAGGAACCACAGTAGGGGCGGGAGCAGGGGTGCCCAGTACAGGCAGGGGGGCTGGAGCTCTTGCACAGGCGGGGAGGGGGCAATATTTCCAGGGGGTCCCAGCCCTTTTCTTCCTTTTCCTCTGCTTCCTCTGTCTCTGGGGTTTCTGATATCTTAAAACATTCTACCCCCAGGGGTTCTGTGTCTCCTGTCCAACAAGAGGCATATTCTTTTTCTTCCAGATCAAATGGTTCTTTTGAATTTACATATATATTTAAGGCCTGGCAAATCCAAGCTTCAAAAGACCCGTATCTAGGCAAATAGACATGGTTGGATCTTATTTCCTTTTTTGTCTCTTCTGTCATACAATACTGAATCATCTTTATCCTTTTCCTTTGTACAAGGATCAATATCCTAGTAAGCTAATTTAATTCCCAGGGGACTATCTTGGGGTATATCTGCTGGCACCTTTTTACTCCCTTTTTTCCTTGAATCCAACTTACTGGTTCTTTGTCCCATTTCCCCGGGATTTTACTTGTTCATCCCTGGCCTCTGTTTCCCTGCTTTAACCCACTCCTCCGACAGCTTGAACACCTCCTAACCTTCACAGCACAGAAAATTTTTTCCTCTCCAACAATATAATAAAATCTATTTCCCTCAAAAAAATAAACTTTAAATCAACAATCTATATTATGTATACTTTCATTCATTCATACTCACTCACTTTTATTTCTTTAATAGGTCTGTCTCATTCATTCTCACTCACAACAGGACAACACAATAACAAGGTACCTTTACTTCCAAGTCACTTTTTAATATCCATCCACAGGTATTGCAAAATCTCAAATGTTGTTGGCCAACCCCAGATTCTCTTGGGTATTGTATCCCACACTTCCCATAGCCTCTTGTGTGTTCCAACCCTCAATCTGGCAACTTTTAGGGGGCCCTCACTTTTGTCCTGTTTCCTAGTGGATTGTGCTCGGAAACCCTTGGGTCCCTTCCTCCAGGGGGTCCAACCCCTCCCTGAGACCCAGTCCCAGTTACCCCGGAAGATTTCTCACTCCTTTTATCTTTCGCTTCGTCTCCTCACTGGCCATTTATTTTGTGAAAAAAAATGGAATCGCAGCCCTCAGAGACCCCACGATCACTTCACAGGTCCAGAATAGCCAGCCCGCATCTCACTCACACACCCTTCATCCCCTATATCTGCCCCCCCCCGAGAAATACTTATAACCCTCTTTCTTATCCGGGTCTTCGTGCACAAGAATTGTGGGGCTAACTACTGCGGTTTCTTAGGGAGTCTTTTCCCTTTGTTTTATTTGTCTTTTTGTCGTCCACGGAGTGCCAATCTGCAACTGCTGATTCATGCCAGAAGAAATGGAGTGGGCTGCCAAACTCGGTGTGGTGCGCCTCCTGTGCTCAGGATTTCCCGGGGGTCTCGGAGGTGAGGTGTTACATCCCAGACGAAGCTCCCAATTGTGAAAAATGAGGTTCACTCTCCTGGAAAAATTTAAAAGTTTAATAAAGTACAATAGGACACAAAAATAAAGCAAAGCTTTATGGCCGGGAGCTTGTCATTCAGCCAAGAGCACACCTGCTGTTTTGGACACACCCTTTACATATCTTTTCTATTGCATCAGCCTATTGCATATTCATAAACAATTATGTATATTTAAACTTTCCCCAAAACTAGTTTACATGTTCCAAGAACTGTTTAGCATGGCTCCTTCTCGGGTCTGCCTTTTTAGAGCATGGCATGCGCATTTTTTTGCTGTGGTTTTAGTCTGTTCTTATTATCACCTCCAGCTTGGGCTTTGGTCCATACTTTCTGCAGACGGTAGGTGCTGATAGTTGGCATGTCAATAGCAGGGGTCTTCATCATACGTTCATTGAATGTTATCCCAACCAAGCAGGCAGTTCAATTACCACAAGCATAACTATATCAGCTATTTCAGTACTATGTCTTAGTTAATAGCAGAAATAAAAACTATATCTTTATAGAAAAGTTACTTTAACATTATACATATAGCATCCATTTTAATATTTGTGAAAAGCCAATATTATAATATGTATTTATAACATTCAAACATTCTTGAGAGCTTTTGATGTTGCAGGGACTCCTTTTGTCTTGGCTTTATATCCTGACTTATCTGCATGACATCCTGTAGATGAAGTCAATATATTTTATTCCTTCCTGTGGTTTCATCCCCATTGTTTCACACTTCTCTGATAAGAGGAGTTAACAAGCTCTTCTTGGTGCTCTGGTTTGTGTCACTGCTATGTTATCACTTGGAGAGGTCAGTCAGTGGATTACTTTATACTGTTCTCTTAGTTACACAAAAACCTTTTAACATCTTATGTTTTGCTAAGGTCTATAGTATAATACATTCAGCACGCCACTATTTCTATAAGCTATACAAGATATATTCATTAAACTACTATTTCTATAAGCTATACAGTGCATCCTTAAACTAATAGATTATGTTATATTAACAAGCAGCTAAAAGGAGTTATAAATTGTACCGTATCTAAATACTTATGATCAATAACAACATGCAAAATCTAATACATAAATACCAAAGCCAATATGATATGGTCATTTTTAACATCCAGACCTTGCCGGGTTGTTTGCTTACCTTTGCTTTCTTAGAGGAAAGTAAGGTTCTTTCTTTCTTTCTCTCTCTCTCCTTCTTTTCTTTTACCTTTTCTTTTTCTTTTCGCTGTTGGGAGGGGGGACTTTTGTTTTGAGAGGCTGTTAGAAAGATGGGTCTAAGAGCAAGTAAAAAATCCCCAAAGGGAGGGAGAAATGAAAAGATATCCCTAAACAACCCCCTAAGAAGAAGACTAACCCAGTGGAGATGTGACCCCAACACCAAAAGTGAAAATAAGGTTATGCAGTATTGTGTAATAGAGTGGACTGAGAGGGAGATTGGGTCCAACCAGGTCTACTGGCTGTGGTGTGAGTCGAGGAAGAGTGGGTGTGTCAAGTTTTAAACATCCATGTAACAATTGAAGAACAACCCCCCAGTACAGATCAGGGAGAAGGGACTTCTCACTGAACAACCCATCTAGCTCTAGCCTCTCAGACCCAAATCTCAAAAGAAAGCTACTCTGTACCCCATTCTGTCCAAACAAAAAATCCTGAATTTGAGAAAAACACTGGCTTGGGGTATACTTTGTTTTCCTCTTTTCTTTTGCCACCTCCTGTAAAAAGCAGGATTTGGATGGTGGGTGCTGCTACCTATTGTCTGTTCCCAACAAGCATCTCCTGTGGAAAAGCCGGTTGGATTAGCATTCAGGCAATGCAGTCAGATCCACACACCACACTCACCTCAGCTAGTTCAGCAAAGAGAGGCAGAAGGCTCTTTTGTAAGGGTTAGTTCCAGCAAAGGTTATTTGGTGCACACGCTGAAGGGAAACCCAAATGAAAAGAGCTAGCACATGCTGTGGACAGCTTAAGAGAGGGCAGGGCAAAGGGGATTGGTCTCCAGGGGAGAGGGGGCAGTCACCAGGGGTACCCAACCAATGAGGAAACAGGGAAAGGAGAAACCAGGGAAAGTTGCAAAATATGGGAATCAGCAAGACAGAGGTCTATGAGGGAGACATGTCTGTCCCACAGGAGGAATGAACTCTATGGTAAGTCTTTCCAAGGCAATGCCCTTGGGAATTGGCTGGGGGGAGAAAGTTCATGGGCTACTACAACAACTGCCTACCTTTTTCTCTTTCTCTGTGAACACTAATTTTTTTAATTTAAGTGTAACACAAAACAATCATTCATTCTCCACTCAAATTTCACACTAGCAGGGTGTCAGTGCAATGGGTCCCTGGCCAGGTAATAATTGACATAGACTCCATGTATTTCACAGAAGGCTGATAATTTTTAAGAAACCCATACTTTTATACCCTAGTTTGCTACAGGTGGACCTAATTGGTCCTTTACTTAAAACAACATCACCATTGGCTAATTAAGAAACCACTCTTTGGTAAACAAATCTCCATAACACATTCCACATGTTCACAATACCAGGTGCAGCAAGCTAAGAATTGTTTCTCATTCTTTTCTCTGCTCTTCTTACAGCCTTTCCCAGAATGATGCCTGGGAAAGTTGTCTGTTTCTCTCTGTGGCCAGAGAGCTGCTGCCACAGCAGAGTGCTACTATTCTCTTTCCAGGACCCCACTGGGAGTGCTGGAGCATGGGTCTGTGAAGCTAAACAGTTAAATATTGCCCAGAAGGTAACAGGCAATAGATGTGATCCATCTCATGTCAAGATTGTCCTAGCCTTTCTTGTTTGTACTTATAGCAGCATGCTTTAACTAATTGTGAGCATAATTAACTGATTAAGTGGTATGAGGAAAAACAAAAAAGTGAAGAAGACTGTGCCACAATGTCCCACCCATACTCCCCTCTCCTGTCCCCATCCCCACCGTGTTGTAATCCCACAGGGAGAGACCTGCAGAAAGGTCAGGGCCAGGAGAGCTCCAGGGGAGTGCTGTGCACGTCTGCCAGTGTGCATGGCTCTGTGTGCAGGCACAGGTGCTGAGGTGCACACGTGTGACGGTGTATATGGCTGTGCGCATGTGTGTTGAATTGCACACTCTCAAGTGTGAGTAGGTTTGTGCACAGCTCTGTAGTTGTGAGTGTGCACAGGCCCTGTAGATGTGAGCATGGCCCTGTGTGGGATATGCGTGTGTTGATGTGTATGACACTGCACACATTAGTGTGCACAGCTCTGTATGCACATGTGCTGGTGTGCGCAGGTTAGGCTTGCACAGCTCCGTGTGCGTGCAAGGGCTATAAGCAAGTATGGCATGACGACACCTGACCTCCAATCAAGTTGCAGGAGAGCGGTCTCCACCAATAAACAGCAGAGAAGAGCTGACTGACAGACTTTGGGAGGGGCCAGGGCTGGCTGATGTAACCCCCAGGAGTATAAAAGACTGAACATCAATCTTGAAGTTGAACTGGCAATGTGGTATGCACGTGGGCAGTTCCCAGTGCTGTAGCTTTTTCCTTATGTAGTCCTTTTGTTGTATTTTTGTCAAGGTTTAATAAACCTTTTAAATTTTCAAAGTGAGCAGTTTTTTCTCACAGTGACAGCAATAACCAGATCAGTGACAGCTGCTGCTTGTGCCTTTTACTTGCCAGCACAAAACCACAACATTTTCTCTTGTCCCGGGAGAAGCCCATGCCACTAGCACATCTCCACAGCCTAGAGTGGCAGACACCCAGGTCTTGCCAGAGCAGATAAGATTGGAACATCCTAGAGACCCTGAGAACCAAAAATTGGGGGGAGGGGGGGGAAGGTGGGGGGCGTGTAAGCTAGTAAGCATTGCTGCTACAAGAAATCAGAGCCTAGATAAATCCACCTGTTTATTGGAGAAAAACTACTCGTGCTTTTGGTTTTTTTATGCTGATGGCTTTCTTTTTCCATGTAAGCTCAACTAAGATAACTGCAGTGTCTGTGCCAGATGTGAGGGCCAAGAGACACCTGCCTGCAATGGTTCATAAGCCGGCATTGCAGTTCTGGCCAGGCTGGCAAGAAGATTGCCTGACTTCTGCTGGTTCTCCTCTTCAAAATACTCTCTAAGACAGAATTAAGAAGCCTGGTGAAAGAACCCAAAGAATGGACCATAACATCCATACCGGGTGAGACAAGATTGACTCTTAACCAGAAAACTGAGAAGTAACCAGAAAAGCCCCCAAGACGTCTGAAAAATAGTCAAGTTTCCACTGGCCAGCTTAAAAACTGCTTAAGTAACAGTTTAAACAAGGAATTTGAATTGTATTAGTCATTAATGTAATTGTCCTATTTTAAATGGATGAGAATAATGAGTGCCTGTTGAGGAGAGGAACAGTGAGAAATGTTGAAGTAATTCACTTGCAAACTGACAAGTGGAATGAATATGATGGGAACCAGGGGGCAAGACCAGGGTGGCCCCTGTGCTCTCCACGGAAAAGATTATAACCCTGCTGCAGGCAGCAACTCCATAGTCATGGTAGGTGGGGGTAAAAGCCATACTGGACCTCTGTTACTACCTTTTGTCTGTTCAGACCAATTCATGTCACAAACTCCACAAATCATTTTGCTTAGAGAAAACCCAAGGTTTCCTTTTTCCACTGTCCTCACCCACATCAACAGACGCTATTATGACTCATCCAAAATCAAATTTGACTTAAGAGAAGAATGAGTGGTTCATCAAAATTGAACATAAGAGTTAATTGCTCAAGCCAAATGACTTATAGAAAAAGGGGGTTTGTTATAGATGAGTAATGGGATAATTGGCTCTCACAATTAAGGGATGAATATTGTGCGTATGCTAAGATATGAAAAACGCCAATCACTTGTTTTTAAAATTTTAAAAGTTTAATAGTAATAAAATGGTTATAAAAATAGTAATACAATTAGAGTAATAATAATTTGGACAGTTTGAATTAGGACAATATGAGACAATAGAAACAAAGAGTTACAGATGTCCAGGTACCTTTTTCTGGGCAGCATAAGCCTGAAAAAGGACACCCGTTAACAAAGGATTAACCCTTAAAAACAATAGCCTGTTGCATATTCATACACTTCATACATGATGCATAAATTCCATTCAAATACAGGATTCTGTCTGGCCATCATCAACTTCTTCCTCCGAATCCTAATGGAGCCTTCGAGGCGGGAAGAAGTTAGTTTCTTCTGATAAGAGGGCAATAAATTCTTTTTCTCTGAAAGATTTAGGTGTCCTGTGGCTGCTATCTCGCTGTGAGTCCTTTCTTTAAAAAAAGTATCCTACATAGCATAGTTTCTATTTTAACATTTCTTATAACCTAAAATTATATTTAACACACTGCTCAAGAGAATTAATACATCATTACTTTCTAACACAACAAATATTATTGTAATATTTGCGAAAAGCCAATCATAAAATACATGCATTTTTTCACAATCCCCACTCTTATTCTTTGTAAATCATTTGGCTTGAGCAATATTTCTTGTCTACTTGCATCTTCTGGACTATGCTGGCAAAATAAAAGAGGGGATTACACAAGGAAGAAATATCAAAACAGTTGTAACACATAAAATGAAAAATCTTAATTTCTTCTATTACATTACCCCACCAGCTAGGTTTTAACTTTGTTTTCTAATTTTTGGACTGGTACCTGGGTTATTATATGCATATATGTTTTTCTTCTTTGATTTCTTTTGCTTTTTCTAGAATGATTTTTCTGTGGTCATCAATTTTCAACAATCTGATATATTAAACTTTCCACAAACACCCCCTTCTTTGGCCAATAAATAGTCCAAAGCAACCTATTCTGATACACTACAGTTTTTGTTTGGCTTTGCTGACTTGATATTAACTCTAATGCCTGGGTGGCTTTATTTGTTATCATTTCTATAACTGCTTGGAGTCTTGTAATATGACTCAACAGATAATTTGGGGTCAATACAGAGTTAAATTGTTGTGCTGGTTTTACCTTTTTGTTTACTATTTGTTTTTTTACTGAATCCTGAACTGTATCTTTAAGATTAACTGTAAAACAAATCCATCTCTCTCCTTTTGGACATTCAATTCCAAATCTATTACCACTTTTTCCTAAGTTTCTTGTAATCCAATAATTTTCTCCGTTTTGCCTACAGGTTCTTTATTTGGATGGGTTATAACAGCGGCTGTTGACATAGGTGTGTGTAATAAAAGAGGAACTTTGGTTTCTTTTCATGTGGTGCTTTCTGTAGCATTTGTGACATGATCTTGCTGGTATCCCAAAAGGGAAAAGACAACAAATGAGTGCCAGAAACAGGAATAACAGAGGTCCAGTATGGCTTATACTCCCACCTCCCATGCCTGTGAGGTTGCAACCCACAGCAGGTGTATTTGATCTTCTTGGTGGCAAAATACAGAGGCCAATCTGGTCTTGCCCTCTATTTCCTTGTCACTTTCTCTTAACTAATTTCCAGGCAAATTGTTTTTTACACCCCTTAACTGTGGTTTCCCACCGTTCCTCAGGTATCTCTCATTCAACAGGCACTAATAATTCCCACCCACAAAACAAAGCTATTACTTTAACACTTCTTGCAATAAGCGCATAAATTTTGTGAACTACAATACTAATTATTCCCACAATTTAAGCATTTACGTATAACCCAGCTAGCATGTCCAGTATCGGAATGAATCAAATAAAGTTTACAGTATGGTACTGATGGAGATGGTAATTCCCCTTCTTCCTGTACAATTCACAGGCTAAGGTCAGAATACAAAAACAGTCTTGATCCTTCTGTCTGAAGTATTCCTCCCCCAAGGAGATGTTTTATTCAGGCAGTACTTGAAACCAGTGATATAAGCGTTGTCTTATTTCTTAATTAGGTGTTATTCTTTGTACATTTCTTGGATCATTTCAGTTTTCCCAAACCATTACTGCTCAGTCCCCATTGGAAAGTGAGTTCGGTATCACCCGGTTTAAATGTGATAGTCCATTCCTCAGGTTTCTTCACAAGTCCTTTGATTCTTCTGGCATGAATCCACTCTCTTTCTGTGATTCCGATTGTTGCTTCAGTAGTACCTGGAAAGGACTTCTTAATAGCATAGTAATAAAAGAAAGACAATACTGCATTAACTTTTTCCATTCACTTTTCTTCCAAACTTTCTGGGTTTAGCTAAAAGCTTTCTCCACAGCAGCCTCTTCTTCTTATATCCAGCTGTGCTAATAGCTGCAGAGGCAAATTCTTCTTTCTATGAGTGACAGTTAGTTAAATATGAAAGGCCAGGCCAATTTTAACATGAGATGAATCACATCTATTGCTTTTTACTTTTTGGGCAACATTTAATTGTTTTAGTTTTACAAACCCCTTCTTCAGGAAAAAAAAAAAAAAACTTATTATTTTTAACAGCAAACAAAACAAAAATTTCTTACTTAAGAAAAACAAACCACTTTGTGCTGTTTGGAGAGTCAGCAATCTCTGCTTTGATTTTATCTACTAGTGCTAGCCCCCTCCCCCTCTTTTCACAGCATTACTGTCGATGCTGTTCTTTACCCTTCCCCGGCTGCTGCCACTTCACTGCAGGGCCCTGGCCGGCAGAACAGGGGATAACATCCACGGGCATGGGGCCCCTAGGGGCATGCCTTGGGTCCCTTTTCCCCCCCTCTCTCTGTCTTCTTCCCTCTCTTTCTCTTTCCTTCTCTCTCTCTTTCTCTCTCTCTTTCTTCTTCTCTCTTTCTCTCGACCCACTTACTGGGGCCGATGCTACCATCCTAGACTCGGGACCCCAACAGTCTGGGAGCCACCACGGCAGTTCCGCTACGGAGCCAGCCTGCTCCTGGCCAGCAAACCCGTGTAATCTGCTCCAAGCACCGCCGCCGGGTCTCCTCCATGAATCGGTCCCTGCCGCAGCCCCCGAGACCCCGCTGCTCGTACGGGAGTGGTCAGACACCTCCCAACCTTGACAATCCCAAACTTGGCGTCCTCAGGTGCTCCTGACATTCTTTTTCCTTCTTTAGTCAACTTATCCTCATTTCCCTTCAAGGAGGGCCCGTTCTGCTAAACCTTTTCCGGACCCCAGTTCGGCTCTTAACAACCATGTGGTAAGACACTTCCCTGCCTTTCATGCAAAAAAAACCAAACTGCATTCATACTTCTGCTCTCTTCTAGCACCAAGATGTCATCACTCCACATTCCAACATCCCAGAGTCTGCTAACCACCCCCCTACTTCAACTTCTCTCTTTCTTCTCTTCTTTCTATCTTTTTCCTTTGATTCAACACACTTCGGACTGTACGAGGTGTACACACACCTAGTTTACTTCCAAAAGTAAGCTTACAACTTTCTTTTACTAGGATTGCAGGAGCTGTTACAGCTTAAATACATACTGGCTAGCTGTGGCTTACTGGGTCTAACTTTTTTGATAAATAAGCTACTAGTTTCTTTACTCCTCCTCACTCCTGAATTAAAATTTTATGAGCTACTCCATTTTCTGTATTTATGTATAAATGATAAAGGACTTTTCTAACAAATGTAAGCTTAAAACTGGTACTTAGGCTAGTTTTAACTTGAACTCTTTTAATTTAACAATATCTTCCTTGGTCCGTTTTATATAATCTCCCTCTGTCAATTTTTCATACACAAATTTTACTGCCTGTATGTACCCCTCAATCTATAATCTATAATATTTCAACAATCCAAGTAGTTTTTTGATCTCCCTCTTTGAAGAGGGAGGGAGAAGGGATAAAATTCCTGCAATTCTCTCATGGTTGGGTTTCCAGCTACCTTTATTGATTAAGTGTCTAAGATATTTTACCTCTGGTTCTACAAATTACAGTTTCCCTTTTGATAGCCTTAATCTTTTTTTTCCCCCAGAAAATTCAAAAGTTGTATATTAGCCTCTCTCACTTCAACTTCATCTTCTCCGGATAGTAAAAGATTATCCACATATTGGATAATTTGTATTCTAGAAGGAGTAGGGAAATCTAGTAGTATTGTTTCTAAAGCTTGCCCAAATAAGTTTGGGGATTCTGTAAACCCCTGTGGTAATTTTGTCCATCTTAATTGCTGCTTTCTCCCAGTTTTTGGGTTTTTTGGGATCCTCTAATTTGAAGGCAAAAATATCTCGGTTCTCCTTGGCTAGTGGGCAAGCCCAAAAAGCATCTTTAAGCTCCACCACACTAAACCACTGATGCTGGGGTGGGACTTTACTTAGAAGAGTATAAGGATTTGGTACCACTGGGTAGCGAGTCTGAGTTCTTTTATTAACCTCCCTTAAGTCTTGTACTAGTCTATAACTCCCATTGGATTTCTTTACTGGGAGAATAGGGGTATTATGAGGAGACATACAAGGTTCTAATGTCCCATCTTTTATTAGTCCTTCTATTACTGGCTTCAAACCTTCCCTTCCTTCTAAAGATATAGGACACTGACGTACATGTATGGGACAATCTTCTCTCTCAATTGTAACCCTTATGGGGTCGCTATTTAATTCTCCCCTACTTCCTTCCCAGCCCAAACTTCCTTGTTGATTTTTTTCTTCATCCTCTTGGCCTAATTTTAAAACTCTAGCTGTCATTTTCCCGTCCTCTGGTATAACCTCTATTCTTAATTGCACTTGCAAGTCTCTCCCGAATAAGTTACTACTTGCCCCTAGGGCCAATAAGACATCTCCCATCCAGATTTTAGTTTCCTCTCTCAATTACCACATCTTTAATGACTGGAACTGTAAACCTTTCTCCTTTTGCCCCTGTTACTTTCACTATATGTTTGCTCACACTATAACCTTTTGGAATATTTAACAGGCAGGTTCTCTCTGCCCCTGTGTCTACTACAAATTCCAATTCTTCTTCTTGGGGACCCACTTTTAAAGTTATCACAGGCTCCAGATGGTATTTGTCCTCTAAAAAAATATAAAGCCTATGACCTCCCTATTCCTCCTCTGTGCCCATCTCTTCAAAGATTTTCAGATCTTCCGCTTGCTGATGACCATTTCCCTATTTCTCTTAAGTTTGTTTATCTATTTAGTTGGACTTTCTTCTTTTCCTCTAAAAAGCTATCCCTTAAAAAACTTCTTTTTGCATTTCGCCTTTGATATGCTGTCTCATTTATTCCCTTGATTATGTAATTATGATATTTATTCATGTGTTTCCTCCCCTCCTCATTATTTTGACCCCACTCAGGAGGTACAGTTGGCATTTTGTCTTCTCTAGGGGTCCCTGCGGATTATCTTTTTTTTCCCAAGCTTTTATTCCAGCTGCTCTGATTAATTGCCTTTCTTCCTGAGAAAATATTATTTTCATTATAGACCGCATCTCCTCTCAAGTATAAATGTTTGGACCTAAAAACTGGTCTAATTGTTCAGCTATGCCTATGGGATCCTCCAAATATCCCTTTTATTTATTTCTTTAAATTTCTCACCTCAGACGAAGTCTAAGGGGGATTTACAAACTCCGGTCCGCTCCCTCCTATGGGAACCTCTCTTGATGGTAATAGACCAATCCTTTTATCTTATTATTTTTGGATTTTTATCTTCTATAGCCTTTCTCCTGTATTTTTAGGAAGAATCAGGAGAGGGCTTTCTTTTGACTGAACTTTTAGTGTTTCGTTAAGGTGCTTCCTTTAGAGAGAGAGTTTCCCTGAACAGCCGGAGCTGTGGTTACCAAGAGAACGGAGATCGGGGCAGGACGGGTGGGCCTCGGCATAGTGCCCAGTCTCGGTCTTCCAAAGGCGGGGTCTGCAAGCGGAATCGCACGACGGGGATCTTCCGGTGCAGACCGAGCTGGAGCGTGGATAGCCCCCACAAGGCTAATGGCAGCTCATCTGGCAGACACAAAGCCGGCGAGAGACCCCGGCTGCTGCGGCAGGAGCCGACCCGGGCAGCCGGGGATGGGACAGACGGGGCAGACGGGACCCCCCCGTCGGTGCTGTCGGCGCGGTGACCACGGTCCACACGGCAGGACAGACCCCCACCCCCACCAGCATGGCCAGCGGGCGGCCGCGAGCAAGGCGGCTTGGACTGGGGCAGACGGACTGTGCCGGAGCCGGCACAGGGGCTGTGGTGGTGCAGCCGCGAACGGGTGGGGGAAGAAATGGAACGGAGGAGGTATTTTTTTGTTCCCAGCCTTTTTCTTTCACCGTTTTTCTTTTATTGCTTTTTCTTGGGGGTTTTGATATTTTTAAAGATGTTATGTTCTTACGATCTGCCCCGCCCCCCCTCCTTCCAGCATCTGGTATATTCATTTTCTTCTGGATTAAACGGTTTTTTTACAAATAAATCTAGTGCTTAACAAATCTAAACTTCTGCTTGGATAATGTGAAAAACGCCAATCACTTATTTGTTTAAAATTTTAAAAGTTTAATAGTAATAAAATGGTTATACAAATAGTAATACAAATAGAGTAATAATAATTTGGACAATTTGAATTAGGACAATATGAGACAATAGAAACAAACAGTTACAGACGTCCGGGTACCTTTTTCTGGGCAGCATGAGCCCGAAAAGGGACACCCGTTAGCAAAGATTTAACCATTAAAAGCAATAGCCTGTTGCATATTCATACACCTCATACATGATGCATAAATTCCATTCAAATACAGGATTCTGTCTGGTCATCGTCGAATCGTACAGCGCCTTTGAGGCGGGAAGAACTTAGTTTCTTCTGATAAGAGGGCAATAAATTCTTTTTCTCTGAAAGACTTAGGTGTCCTGTGGCTGCTATCTCGCTGCGTGTGAAAAATGCATGTATTTTATGATTGGCTTTTCGCAAATATTAAAATGAATATTATATGTGTTGTGTTAGAAAGTAATGCTGTATTAATTCTCTTAAGTACTGTGTTAAATATAGTTTAGGTTATAAAAATTGTTAAAATAGAAACTATGCTATGTAAGATGCTTTGTTTAAAAGAAAGGACTCGCAGCGAGATAGCAGCCACAGGACACCTAAATCTTCTAGAGAAAAAGAATTTATTGCCTTCTTATCAGAAGAAACTAACTTCTTCCCAACTCGAAGGCGCTGTTAGGATTTGGAGGAAGAAGCTGACGATGACCAGACAGAATCCTGTATTTGAATGGAATTTATGCATCATGTATGAAGTGTATGAATATGCAACAGGCTATTGTTTTTAAGGGTTAATCCTTTGTTAACGGGTGTCCTTTTTCGGGCTCGTGCTGCCCAGAAAAAGGTACCCGGACGTCCGTAACTCTTTGTCTTTATTGTTTCATATTGTCCTAATTCAAATTGTCCAAATTGTTATTACTCTAAGTGTGTTACTAATTTTTTTAACCATTTTATTACTTTTAAATTTTTAACATTTTGAAAACAAGTGATTGGCGTTTTTCACACTGCGAGTCCATTCTTTAAAAAAAGTATCCTACATAGCATAGTTTCTATTTTAACTTTTTTTATAACCTAAAACTATATTTAACACACTACTTAAGAGAATTAATACAGCATTACTTTCTAACACAACACATATAATATTCATTTTAATATTTGTGAAAAGCCAATCATAAAATACATGCATTTTTCACAAAGAGAAGCTTTATTGATGTATATTTATGTTATTGTGATATGTTGTTTACATGTCCTCTGTTCTCCCCATAGTCCCCTTTCCCCCCTCTGTATTGTTGCTACTGGAAAGCCTGGGTTTGTCTGGGACATGTAGAAAGAAGGTGCGCACGTGTCCCTTGCATGGGGCAGTTGGGAATGGGAAAAGCTTGTTGCTGGGGGGGCGCAGCATGACAACACCTGACCTCCAATCAAGTTGCAAGAAAGTAGCCTCTACCAATGAACAGCAAAGAAGAGTTGCCTGACAGACTTTAGTTGGGGCCAGGGTTGCCTGATGCAACCCCCCGGGGTATAAAAGGCGGAGCAGCCATTTTGTAGACAAGCTCGTGGCTGTTGGGTCACCTGCTCCCAGCGTGCTGTCCTTTTTCCTTATTTAGTCCTTTGTTCCGTTTTGTTAAGGTTTTATTAAACCTTCGAAATTTTTAAAAGTGAGCATCATTTCTCACATGCTGTGAGCAAGAAAGAAATTTTATGGCGTTTTTGGGGCGTGGGCAGCTCCCAGAACTGCTGTCAAAGTCACGAGTTAGCGCCGTGAGCATGGAGGCCACCCCCCCATAAAGGAAGGGGGAGAAAAGCCGGCCTGAGAGGGGCCAAGGTGGTCCCTGCCATCGCCCTGCTGATGGCCGGGAGATGGGGCAAAGAAGGAACAGCACCAGGACCCGGCCCAGGGCTGGGGCTGCCGGGGCAGCTCTCCCGTGGTCCACCGAGGGGGCTGCCGCACAGCCATGGCCCGACCTGCCTACTGCCCCTGGGCCCTGCCCGCACTGTTCCTGATGGGGCCGGGAGTGCAGTACCTGCGGGCGGTGACGTGATCCCTGTGGGCGGCGCCGCTTCTGCTACCACGGGGGATGGAGGCAGAGGTGGGGTTGAGCCCCTTGGAGAAGCTGATGTCACCTTTGTAGGTGGGAACACAGCTCCTATGATGGACGCCTCTTTTGAGGTTTCCATAGTAATGAGTTTTGTTTTGGATAGACACGGAAACAAAAAGTGGTGGCAGCAAGGGGCAGTCACGGTCAAAGTGGAGCACAGGGCACTAGTCACGCCAGGTGTGTCCCCAGGCAGGTATGTCCCCACCGTGAGTCCGTCCCCGTGCAGCGCTGCCGGGTCTGTGCTCGGAGACACTCCTGCAGGGAGCAACAAGCACTGGGCAGTGGGTGGTTCTCGTCTGCGCTGCCGAGCTCTGGTCAGAGCAGCCTCCCCTGCCTTGCCATGCGGGAATGGGGCTATGCTACCTGCTCCTCTCCTCTTTGTTACCCAAGAGGAAAAGGCAGGGTCCAGTTATGGGCATCTACCTGCTGTAATATATGTTAGAAATAATTCATGCTATAAAGGAATGTATTTTATAAAGATTGGGAAATCCAAACGCGTCTCTGACCACAAGCAGCCTGAGAGGCGGATGTCTATTCAAACTCCAAAATTCCTGGAGTTGGCCAGATAACGATCGGCATTTAGCCCAAGAATAGATGCACCCAACGCAATGATCACCAGTATCCTGAGTCATCGGAAACCACCTAAGAGCGATCACTGGCCTGTGGATAACATCGATCAAGATAGCCGAAGTCGCCAGAAAGATACATGTGAATATGTGACTTCCCGGGATTTGATCAACGCTGGCTATCAACCAGGAGATGGCCATTGTCCAGCTCTGCACAGTGAAAGAACCAAATATGAATGTGAAGAGTTACAAAAGAAATTGGGACTCCTTCGCCTCGGGCACAATAAACTGTATAAAACATCCCCGCTAGAAGCGACTCTTGTGAACAGGGCGGGGGGGGGGGGGATTCTATACGATAGAGGTCGGATCCAGGTTCACCCAGTGCCAATCCCAGGCTCGACGCTGTCTCTTTGGCTGTGGTGGTTTTGAGGACCGTATTTTGGTCGTGGAAAAAGATAAATAAATCTTTTCGCATTGTTGATAATTTGACTTTTGATTGATCATTTGTAACAGTTCTGGTAACCCCGACGTGATTTGAATTTGGGGTTCAGGGACCCCTTTCTAGTCAGGAGACACCCCGCTGATTTCAGCGGCCTGAAGGGATTGGGAGTTCGCAAAACCAATCAAACACCGAACCGAAGCCAGAACCACAGCTAAAGAGGGATAAAACGGGCCCAGAGCTCTCGAAAACTCGGAATGATCCGAAGAGGGATCTCCGAGACCGCGGTGGTTTTTTTTTTCACTCGGAAAATCGACGTGCACAAGGAATCCATGCAGGAAAGGAACCGTGAGTACCGTGTGATTGAGTGGAGTGTGATCGAGCGTGTGTGTGAGACGTGATTCTATCTCGAAGTGAGTGTGCATCCCACAATCGCAGTTCCACTCTCCCATGAGGGAAGTGGTCGGTCAAGGGGGAAGCCAGCACTTTTTCTTGTCACACGTGGGACCTGAGACTCGTAGAGAGTTCAGGGAATCGATCACGGTTGGGTCAGGAGGGGAAATGACGTTCCCAAAATATTTTGGGAGCCGGTCTGCCTTCTGATCTGGAGAGCGTGGCTGAGTAGACTGGCAGTGTTTCACAGACTTAGGAAATCAACATCGCACAGAGACCTGAGACTCGCGTCGAGAATCCCAGCCGAAGGACACAAGGTCAGAAAATTAGCAAACAGGTTTTTTGGGAAAATGGGATTGAGAAAGAGTAAGTTCCAGAAAAAGCCCCAGGAAAAACCTGCCCAAGATCCCGAGAAGGTTCTGCCTGAAATCCCGAGGGGAAGCCCGTTGGGATGGATGTTAGAACCTGGGACAACAGCCCCAGGAGAGTGGGAAAGTCCAAGGAAAAGATGATATATTTTTGTATGGAAAAATGGGGGGGGAAAGGAGATTGTGAAATACGTGGTTTGGCCAGTGTTCGGCACTTTCGAGATATGGACATCTGAATCCCTGTACGACCACGTAATCGATCACCGGCCACAGGATTTTGGGGAGATTGAGTATGCTGAGATGTGGAAGTATGCTTGTTCGGGGTTATACCCGATCAGAACTCTCAGATGCTCGGCAAACCGGGGCAAGGAGTAGGAACCGCTGGACAACCGTCCACCTCCCTACCTTGTCCCTCCACCCCAGCCCGCACCAGCACAGGTACCTCCGGGGCCCATGTTGCCTCCCAAGGCATCGATCCCGCAGGGACAGGCTTCGGTGCCACCGCTCCCACCGGAGCTGGCCGCAGCGCCTTCTCTCCCACGTGGGCAGGCAACGGTGCCTCTGCTCCCATGCGAGCAGCCCCAGCCACAGACCCTTCCCAAGACCGAGGAGAAACAGGTATTTTCCCTAAAGAAAGCAAACTCTCCTCTGGCCCATCGAACGAGGCAGAGAACGAGGAGGGCAACCACTGGAGACAGTGATGACGAGGAGGAAAAGCCCGGTCTCTTCCCTTTATGGGAAATACAGAGGGTTTCGGGAATTATCGGCTTCATACATGCGCCGATCGACACTGGGGACGTGAGGGCTTTCAAGAAAGAGATGGGGAAACTGATGGACGATCCTTTGGGGGTGGCAGAAAGACTAGATGAATTTCTAGGAACCAGCACCTACATTTACGAGGATCTCAATGCAATCCTGAGGTCGCTGTTCAACAACGAGGAGAGAAAAATGATCAGACAAGCCCCGATCAGGGACTGGGGACACAGGAATCCACAGGGGGAGCGAGGAGATCAGAGGTGGCTGGACCAAAAGCCATCTTCGAACGCAGAGACAGAAGAAGGGAGGCAGAAAATGATAAATTTGAGAAATATGATAATACAAGGCATCAGGGAGGCGGTGCCGAAGGGACAAAATATGAGCAAAGTACTCAGGGAATGTCAGGGAAAGGATGAAACCCCCACGGAGTGGCTGGAAAGGCTCTGAAAGAGCCTGAGAATGTATTCCGGGACGGACCCCGACTCTCTGATTGAGGCGGTTTTGCTGAAAACCCAATTATGTGGTGAAATCATAGGAAGACATAAGGAAGAAATTGGAAAAGATAGATGGATGGCAAGATTGGGAACTGCAGGAATTGCTCCGGGAAGCCCAGAAGGTCTACATGAGAAGAGACAAAGAAAAGCAAAAGATTCAGGCGAAAGTGCGAGTGGCTGCAGAGCCGGAAGCACAGAAACAGGAACAGGTCAGAGACTCGGCAAAAACAGCGCCGGCAAAGAAGCAAAATCCTTCCCAAGGAAAGGGTTCGAACAACCAGAAGAAGGACATCGATTGCTACTACTGCAAGCAAAAGGGACACATTCGGAAGAATTGTCCCAACAAACTCAAGGATCAAGCTATGTTTCAGGAAAATTAGGGGTGTCAGGGGCTTTTCAGTTTGGGGTCCGGAACACCAAGGGAGCCCTTGATAAAATTGAGAGTGGGACCCCACAGGCAGGAAATTTGGTTTTTAGTAGATTCTGGAGCTGAGCGGACCACGGTACAACACATACCACGAGGGTGCTCTCTGAGCGATGATGCAATGATGGTAATTGGAGCAAAGGGGGAACCTTTTAAGGTTCCGATCATAAAGAATGTCGAAATAGAAACAGAAACTAAAAAGTGTATAGGAAATATGTAATTTATAAAGGATGCAGACTTTAATTTGCTGGGACAGGATTTGATGGTGGCATTGGAAATCGTTTTAGCAGTGGAAGATTCCCAGCTCAAGGTGAGATTGTATGAACTCACCACCCAGGATGAGGAGAAAATTAATCCAAAGGTTTGGTATGTCCAAGGGGAGGCCGGGAGGTTGGACATAGAGCCAATCCACATTGAAATTGAAAGGTCAGAAGACCCCATTCGGGTCAAACAGTACCCCATCCCCATGGAAGGAAGGAGGGGACTGAAACCATTGATTGACGAATTGATAAAGAAAGGAACGTTGGAGCCGTGCATGTCCCAGCACAACACCCTGATTTTGGCAGTATGAAAGACGGACAGTAGCTACAGGCTAGTGCAGGATTTAAGGGCCGTGAATCAAAGGACTAAGACCCTGTTCCCCATGGTGTCGAATCCTTATACCCTGCTGAATAACATCTCTCCCGAGGACACGTGGTACAGTGTGATTGATTTGAAAGATGCTTTTTGGACCTGTCCTTTAGCAGAGGACAGCAGAGATTACTTTGCGTTTCAGTGGGAAGACCCAGAAATGAACAGGAAGCTGCAGCTCAGATGGACATCGTTGCCTCAGGGCTTCGTTGATTCCCCCAAACCTTTTCGGGCAAGCACTCGAACAAGTGCTGAGTCACTTTGTACCAACGGAGGGAACAAAATTGCTACAATATGTAGATGATTTGTTGATTGCAGGTCCAAGGGAGGAGGTTGTGAGGATGAGTACCATTGAACTTTTGAACTTTTTAGGGGAAAAAGGATTGAAGGTGTCTAAGTCGAAGTTGCAGATCACAGAGCCCGAGGTCAGATATTTGGGACATTGGTTAACCAGAGGGAAAAATAAGTTGGATCATGAAAGGGTGGCAGGGATTATTGCCCTACCATCCCCACGGACAAAAAAGGGAAGTTACCCAGTTGCTGGGGTTGTTGGGATATTGCTGGCAGTGGATCGAGGGATACAGAGAGAAGGTGAAGTTTTTGTACGAAAAACTCACTGCGGACCGAATCAAAAGGACAGAAAAGGACGAGGACAAATTCAGGGGAGTCAAGGAAGCGCTCACCGCAGTACCAGTGCTGAGCCTCCCCGATGTGAGACGGCCGTTCCAGTTGTTTGTGGATGTGAGCAATCACACAGCACATGGCGTGCTGACACAGGACTGGGCAGGAGTCAGGAAACCGGGGGATTACTTGTCTAGGCTTTTGGACCCTGTTAGCAGGGTCTGGCCCACGTGCTTGCAAGCAATTTTAGAGGTAGCATTGTTGGCGGAGGAAGCCAAGAAAGTAACTTTCGAAGCACCTTCGGTAGTATTTGCACCGCACAATGTGTGGGGTATACTACAAGAGAAGGCAAATAAATGGCTCACGGATGCTAGATTGCTGAAGTATGCAGCCATTTTGAATCACTTGCAGGATTTGGAATTGCGGACAACAACCGCGCAAAACCCGGCTCAGTTCTTGTTTGGGGAAGCTTCGGAAGAACTCGTCCACGATTGTGTGGAAGCGGTCGAATTGCAGACAAAGATAAGAGAGGATTTGGAAGAAGAGGAATTAGATGAAGGGGAAAAATGGTTTGTAGATGGCTCAAGCAGAGTAATCGAAGGGAAAAGGAAATCAGGATATGCAGTTGTGGACGGGCGAACAGGGAAAGTGATAGAAGCAGGCCCCCTGAACGCGGGTTGGTCAGCACAGGCTTGCGAACTGTACGCAGTTCTGAGAGCCTTGAAAGGACTGAAGGGAAAGAAGGGAACAATTTTTTCAGACTCTAGGTATGCCTTTGGGGTGGTTCACACCTTTGGGAAAATTTGGGAAGAAAGGGGGTTGATCAACACACAGGAATGGGGACTGATGCACAGGGAATTGATCTGTCAAATTCTGGAAGCAAAAAGGGAGCTGGAAGAAATTTCGGTTGTCCATGTCAAGGGACATCAGGCAGGGATGCAGTTCCGGACCCAGGGAAACAACTTGGCAGACCAAGAGGCCAAGACCGCAGCACTGCTGACGGTAAGTACCCTGGAGATCGAAGGGATCGAGGTCCCCAACGACCCTCCTCAGCCCTCCCCAAAGGAGATTGAAAGTTATGAGAAAATTGGGGGAAAATTGGAGGAAGGCAAGTGGAAACTACCGGATGGAAGAGAACTAGTCTCTAAAGGTTTAACCAGGAGAATTTTGAGAAGACTGCACCAGGGAACACATTGGGGGCTCAGGCCCTGGCTGAACAGTTTTTGAAATTTTTCGGGAGCAGAGGAAATTTATGAATTGGCCAAACAAGAGTTACAAGGATGCCTGATCTGCCAGAAAATTAACAAAACTAAGGCAAGACCGGCAATCTTGGGGAGTCGCCCCGTTGCGTACCGACTTTTTGAAAGAATTCAAGCCGATTTTACTGAATTGCCCAAGGTGGGAAGATTCAAATTTGTGCTTGTAATAGTAGACAAATTGACACATTGGGTGGAAGCTTTCCCCAGTCCAAGGGCAACAGCTCAGACAGTGTCCAGGAAATTGCTGGAAGAAATTGTGCCCCGATATGGGGTGGTGAATTACATAGACTCAGATCAAGGGACTCATTTTACTTCGAAGATTATTAAGCAGATGGCAGAGGCACTAGGCATTCAATGGGAATACCACACCCCATGGCATCCCCAGAGCTCGGGACAGGTTGAAAGGATGAATCAGACTTTGAAGACGCAGTTGTCTAAATTTATTTTAGAAACACGGATGTCCTGGCTGAAATGCCTCCCTCTTGCCTTGCTTAATATCAAGACAATGCCTCATTCAGAGACGGGGCTCTCACCCCTCCAAATGCTGTATGGGATGCCATATAAGCACGGGATGCAGGTGGGACACCCCAGATTGGAGGACAGCCAAATTCAACCATATTTGGTAGCGATAAACAGAAACCTACAGGAATTGAGAAAACAGGGGATAGTATCTCAGAGCGCCCCTCTGGGATTTGCTGTCCACAAAATTCAACCAGGTGACAGAGTACTTGTGAAAGTGTGGAAAGACATACCCCTCTCCCCTCACTGGGAAGGCCCCTTTCTTGTCCTTCTGACAACAGACACGGCCATTCGGACGGCGGAGAAAGGTTGGACACACGCGCCCAGAGTGAAGAAGGTCGAGCATCAGGAAGAGGTTCCCGAGGATCACCTCTTCTCCAGGCGACCTGAAGATCAAGCTCCAACATCCTCATAAATGACCGATGGTGAACGGATAGGTTGTATACTGTCAGATTGTGTATGCTATCTGTTTGTACACTTCAAGTGTGAATATTGTCAAGGGGATTTTTGTTATACATTGCAGAAGGGGCAAGAGGCCAAAGGGATTGTGCACTCAGTGTCTGGAAGAGGAGCTTGAGCTGACTGACCGTATTCTAGCCCTAGCCACAAATTTAGGAATCATCGAATTAAGACTCACAAGAGTGGTCCCACATTTTTCAGAACGGGGTGCGTGGAAAACTCAAATCGAAGGCAGAGATTTTGGATGTGGAGTGTTGGAAGTCAATCAAAGTACTGTGCAGCTCAGATGCTGTTAAGATCTCAAGGTGGGGCGCCTTTAAGAGGAGGTATGCAGCAAGGTCTGAGAATGTATTCCCCGAAGAATACTCCTGCTGCCGTGAAGATGGTCTTCCTCGCCGCTGGTGGCACCCCAGGGGGCGGAGGCAAAGGCAGAGAAGTACTCCTGTTGGGAATCCTGATTGGCCTGAGCCTAGCCATGTGCGGGACGCAGAGTCTGCATATTGAGACCCCCATCCATGACAGAAATCAGAGCTCCATGGACGAGTGTAGTAAGTGCACTCAGATGGTCTCAATCGAGCAAAGGGACAGGGAGATCTCAGCATACCAAGCCCCGGAGGAGTGCATCAGGGAGTCTGGCAGGTACTGTTTGATAAACGGCACTCGGGTCAAATTGTGCAGATCAGGCAAAGAGATCTTGTGTTTAGATCTGAAGGTGGGGACGCAGAACGGGCAGTCAGACAAGCACCAACACCGAGTACTGAAAAGGAATGTAGAACCAATGTCAATCCCCATTTGCAGTCAATGTAACCGAACAATGTGGGTTGGGGAAAAGACAGAATCAATTTTTGTAGCATATCACCAGGTGAATCCATTGTGTTATGACAATTCAAAACTGGGAATGTGTGTGATGAATGGGAAAATGTACTGGGTGGGAAGAAATATAAAATTTGATAGCAAATTCACCCTGAACAGAGAGCCAATCATATTGGACTTAGCACAGGCAAACAATGATAGAGTCTGCCTGCAATATGATAGGATTGTCTGTTTTGTGAGAAACAAAGATGGAACAGATCCTGAGGGAAAAATGAGAGAGATTACTCAGGAGCTGAAAAGGAGGGAGTCAGAACTGAGAAAGAAAAGGGTGGAACAGGAAAGACTGAAAACTTTGGGCGAGCAGTACAAACTGCTCGAAAAACAATACGCTGATGGGGAACTACCTTCTCCAGACTGGAACTTATTCATAGATTTAATGCAGGAAATTGCCATGGAATCAGGATTGTCAAACTGTTGGATTTGCGGGGGGCTGAAGTCAGCAGAGAAGTGGCCTTGGAAGGGTGAAGGTTTGGCTCCGAAACAGCTTTTGAAATGGGACAACCAAGGGTCTCAAAATTGGCACAGAGACCTGAGGGATGGGTGTTGGATCAACGAGTGATTGGGATGATCTGCATCAGTCGAGAAGGGAAAGAATATACCGAAATGGTGGGATACACTCCGTGTATACCCACTCTGATGGTAAATTCGAACAGCAAGAGCAAAGTCTGGCAACCAGAACCTCCTACAGGGTACTGGAGTCAGAAAAACGAAACAAATTGTGATTGGAATAGTCAAATAGGACTTTGCTGGGTCAAGAGTCCCGGAGCCAATCCTTACCAATCCTTGGCAGGCCTGAGAGAATATTGGGGAGACCCAGGGAAAACTAATATCAGATGGAAAGCCCCAGATGGAATTTATTGGATTCGTGGAAAGAAAGCATACAGTGAGTTACCTCAAAGGTGGAAAGGATCATGCACTTTGAGCATGATCCAGCCAGTTTTCTTCACTCTCCCCCGAACAAAAAGTAACCTACTAGGGGCTCCTCTGTATGAGACCCTGAGGAGGGAGCGAAGAAGCTTGAAGAAAATGATACCTGTAATAAGTGGCAGGCAAACTTGGGGGGAGGAGGAGTGGCCAGCAGCAAGAATAATTGATTATTATGGGCCGGCCACATGGGCTCAGGATGGAAGCTATTGTGAAAAATGCATGTATTTTATGATTGGCTTTTCGCAAATATTAAAATGAATATTATATGTGTTGTGATAGAAAGTAATGGTGTATTAATTCTCTTAAGTAGTGTGCTAAATATAGTTTTAGGTTATAAAAAATGTTAAAATAGAAACTATGCTATGTAGGACACTTTTTTTAAAGAAAGGACTCGCAGCGAGATAGCAGCCACAGGACACCTAAGTCTTTCAGAGAAAAAGAATTTATTGCCCTCTTATCAGAAGAAACTAACTTCTTCCCGCCTCAAAGGCGCTGTTAGGATTCGTAGGAAGAAGTTGATGATGACCAGACAGAATCCTGTATTTGAATGGAATTTATGCATCATGTATGAGGTGTATGAATATGCAACAGGCTATTGCTTTTAATGGTTAATCCTTTGCTAACGGGTGTCCTTTTTAGGGCTTATGCTGCCCAGAAAAAGGTACCCGGACGTCCGTAACTGTTTGTTTCTATTGTCTCATATTGTCCTAATTCAAATTGTCCAAATTATTATTACTCTATTTGTATAACCATTTTATTACTATTAAACTTTTAAAATTTTAAAAACAAGTGATTGGCTTTTTTCACAATTATGGTAGCAGAGGATGGTTACTAACACCTCGCTGCCGGTGCTTTAGGAGAGTCAGAGTGGAGAAGGTGTGCCCTGCCCTATTTGGCAGCCTTGCTCTGTTTCCCCTACTGTGACCAACAGACGCAGGTTACGATCTGTGGACAAGAGGAGACAATAAAACAAAGAAAAGGGAGAAAGGCTCCCTACAACCATGGTAATTGGCCCCCTAATACTAGTGGTGTGCACGAAGAACCCGGGAAGGAAAAGGGATTGGTAAGTATTTCTCGGGAGGGCAGGTACAGGGGGGATGAATGTGTGTAAATGAGAGGTAGGCTGGTTGTCCCAGATCTGCCAAGTGAGTGCTAGAGTCTCCCCTGCTGCATTTCCGTCTTTCTGCGAGGGAAGTGGCCAGTTAAGAGACGAAGGGAGTGATAAGAGGAGTGAAAGAATCCCTCGGGGTAACTGGGACTGGGTCTCAGGGAGGGGTTGGACCCCTCGGAGGTAGGGAGCAGAGTTTCCTAGCCCAATCCACTAGGAAACGGGACAGGAGGGGCCCCTAAAAACCTGCTGGGTTGAGGGATTTATATTCCAAGAGCATCCAAGAGCAGGGTTGAGCAGAATTCTGTCGGAGTGAGAATATGCCCGAGAACACCCAGGGTGAGACAACACAGCTAGATTGAGGGATGAAAATTTTGCCCAGCAGGATCCGGGGTTGGACAACACAGCCAGATTGAGGCATAAAAAAATGCCCAAGAACATCCAGGGTTGGACAACACAGCCAAAAAAAAATTTAAATGCCCAAGAGCATCTGTAGTTGTACCACACCGCTGGGTTGAAGGACAGAAAAATGCCCAAGAGCATCTGGGGCTGAACAACACAGCTGAATTGAGAGAAAAATACCCAAGAGTATCTGGGGTTGGACAACATGGCAGGATTGAGGGAAAAATACGCAAGAGCATCTGGGGTTGGACAACACAGCTGGGTTGAGGGATATCCAATAGCACTGGGACTGGCCACTAACACCTAAACTTGTAATAGGTGATGTGAAAGTAAAAGGTACCTTATTGTTGTCTTGTGTGTGTGAGAGTGAGTCACACACAAAAACAGCCTCAACTTCCTGGGCAGGTGGGAAGCGGGGGGGGGGGGCAGTGGAAAGAGGACTGTGTGACCTGCACACCAGACTATTGTTCCCCGAGTGTGTGAAGGGGCCGTAGCTGAAGAGTGTGAGTGACACGCAGACAGCCTCACAAGTGAACTGGCACCGGAGGCAACCAGAGTCAGGGCCCTTCCAGGAGGCCCGGCGACACTGAGACCCGGAGGCCAACCCCAAGGCGAGGGGGGGGCCACAAGGACCCATGATTTTCTGGCGACAGGGATCCACTTTGTGTCTTGAGGGTGTGAAGGAATGTGTGGAAGTGAATAAGAAATAAAAGTGAGTGAATGTAGACGAATGAAAGTATAGGTAATGTAGATTGTGCATTTTAAGCCTTACCATATCTCCCTTGGAGGGAGGTGTATTGTATTGAAAAGCAGTGTGAGAAAAAGGGAGTTTTTTAGGTGTAAGTAGTTAAAAGAAAAGTGGTATTTAAGCTGTTAGTGAAAGTGAGAAACAGAAGCAGGAGATGAATAGTTAAGATCTTGAAAATGGAACAGAAAACCAGTAAGTTGGATACAAGGAAAAAAGGGGAATAAAAGCATACTAGAAGAGATACAAACAAGATAGCCATTTGGGAGTTATGTTAGCAAACAGAAATACAACTCCTTGCAAAATACAGGGTATGCAGAAGTTGATGAGAAAAACATGCAAACTTGTGAATTATATACTTTTAAAAGAGCATTAAAATATATTTAACACAAAAGAAAGGAGTTCTATATTGATTCAAGGTATGCCTTTAGAGTAGCACATACCTTAAGAAAAATTTAAAAAGGGAGATTACTTAATAAAGAAGAAAAGGATTAGTACATGAGAAACTTATTTTAGAGGTTTTAGAGGCATTAAGATTACCTAAGAGAGATAGCTATAGTACATATTAAGGGACACGAAAAGGTAAAGACCCAGAAATAAGAAGAAATAATTTGGCAGATCAGGAAGCTAAAGATGCAGCAGAAAATAGAGCTGAAAGAGTTAATATTAACTCCAAATGAAGAAAAATTAGAAATTTCAAAGTTTAAGGAAGCAGAGAAAAAAAGAATTAAAACAAGGTAGGTGGTGAACAAGATAAATCGGGGAAATAGAAATATTTGATGGAAGACAATTAGATAATAAAATGCTTACTAGGGAATCGCAGAAGACATGTATCAAAAATCCCAGTGGGATACTCGGGCTTTGTGTGATCATTTTTTTAGGAACTATGGGTGCATTGGGATTTTTAGAGTAGAGAAACAAGTAACTGAAAGATGCATAATTTGCCAAAGGATAAATAAAAGGGTGATGAGAAAAACAACATGAGATGGTCGTGAGTTAGCTCGTCGACCATTTCAAAGTATCCAAGCAGAAGTTTAGATTTGTTAAGCTCTAGATTTATTTGTAAAAAACCATTATTTCCAGAAGAAAAATAAATATACCACATGCTGGGGTGGGGGGCAGATTGTAAGAAAATAAAATGTTTAAAAAGCAATAAAAGAAAAACGGTGAAAGAAAAAGGCTGAGAACAAAATATTACCTCATCCATTCCCGTTCCCTCACTCGTTCGCGGCTGCACCACCCCCCACGCCCCTGTGCCGCTCCGGCACAGTCCGTCTGCCCAGTCCCGGCTGCCTGGCCCGCGGCCGCTCCGCTGGCCGTGCCGGAGGGGGTGGGGTCTGTCCTGCCGTGTGGAAACGTGATCACCTCGCCGACCGCACCGAGGTGGGGCCCCGTCTGCC
>JAFCGX010000492.1:0-147749 GCA_019023105.1 Diglossa brunneiventris
CCAGAATCATTTGGCTGGAAGGGGTCATAGAAGAAGTCCTGCTACTGTCTAGATAATGCCCACTCAAGTTCACCAGTATACATCTTCTTGAGGGGTCAGGATACAACAAAAGCTTGAGGTGGTATAAGAAAAAGGCTGCAGAAGCCAGACATCTGTGGTATAATACAGCAAGAGTTAATACAACAGGAGAAAGACAGGTGAGACTGAGATCTGTTCACTGCCTGAAGTAGCACTTTTATCACTTACCTTAGCTTCTGCTGTTCTTCCCACTCTTGAGTTGGTACAGGAACATATGCATGCAGCATATATAGACTGCTAGTGCTGCTTGGATTTACACCACAGTGTCTGGAACACTCTCCCCACTCCCAAGTAGCACGTGTTCACTTTTTCATATCTTCCCTCATGACTAGCTTCCTATTCATTGCTCCCATGGTAGATTAACCACGCTATTAAGAGCAGCATTTGTTGCAGTGTGTGGCTGCATCCATAGGTGTCACAACTCTTTATACAAGAGTGTGCTCATACTTATCATTGTTCTCTGTAGGATGGGAAACAAGCAGACAGTTCATTTTTGGGAGAAAACTGGAAGACAGTTTGCTGGTGATAGCTATGTTGTACCTGCACATTCCTAAGATACAGGCATCCCCAGCTGTGGGAGAAGTAAGGGCTCTACTCCTTGGCTGAGAACCAGGAACTAGCCCACAGGGAAAAGCAGCAGAGGGAACAATGGTTTGCTGATTATCTGCTCTTTCTGGAGTCCCAGAAGAGATGGAGCAGAATAGGACTATAGGAAATATGAAGAGCAGCAGAAACTGATGACTAAACCCTGGTCAGCTTTTACTTTTCATATCTAATCTTCATTTTGAGTGATATGACTTTGAGCAATAGCATTCTTGGTCAGCAAAAATGAGTCTTTGCTCAAGCCAAGAATGGTTCAATTTTGTTAGCACACAGCATACCCTTAAAGCATCTGGACACTGGAAAAATCAGTTACTTAAGTAACAATACGAGATTTTGATTCTCTGTTGTGAACTAAAGTTCAGTTCTAATGCCCCTATGGCAATGCATAAGGAACAGTGGCTGGATGGACACGTCCTTGTCAGTGCAGGTCTGGGGTACAGCATAGAGGCACATACAGTCAGAGCAACAGAGTGGGATAGAGCATGGAGATGCAGGGCACAAGATCACTGGCAGTACTAGACTCCCCTTTGACAAAATGATCACAACCCAGCTGTGCATCAGTTACCGGTTTCCTGCTTTGATTATCATAGAATGTCTTAAGTTGGAGGGGACCCACAAGGATCATCGAAATGAAACTCCTGGCCCTGCACAAGACAACTCCAAGAATCACACCATGTGCCCAAGAGGAGTCTCCAAACACTTTTTGAACTCTGGCAGGCTTGATGCTGTGACCAGTTCCCTAGGGAGACTGTTCCAGTGCCCAACCAGTGCTCAACATTAGAAAAAGATTTTTCACCCAACCTAAACCTCCCCTGACACAACTTCATAACATTCCCTTGGGCCCTGTCACTAGTCATCAGAGAAATCAGAGCCTGCCTCTCCTCTTCCCCTTGTGAGGAAGTTGTAGACTGCAATGAGGTCTCCCCTCAGTCTCCTCTTCTCCAGGCTGAACAAACCAAGTGACCTTGGTTGCTCCTCATAAGTTTTCCCCTCAAGGCCCTTCACCACCTTCATAGCCCTCCTTTGAATGCTCTCTAATAGCTTCATATCGTTCTTATATCACAGCACCCAAAACTGCAGACAGTACTCAAAGTGAGGCTGCAGCAGTGCAGACCATAATGGGTGAGATGTTGCCACATATCACAGTACAAGCTGGTTTGTACTAGGCAAATTAACCAGCCCCTGTGTTGACTGACAGGGGCTTTGCCCAATCACATCTTTCCTAAGGCTGCAGGCATTTCACTGGTCCAGAACCTGAGGAGAGTGAAAGATCAAACCAATGAAAATATCCAGACTGGGTTTTTCAAATGCCCTTTATAAAGAAGGGCTTGAGAATAAACGCTCTCTGTTGCCACATGAACATTGGGATGAGTTGTCTCTCTGTCTCCACCCACTCCCCCACGCACTCACAGGGACAATCCCCTCCCTTGCCTGGCTGGCAATGCTGGGCCTGATTCCTCCCAGGACATGGTTGGCCCTCCTTGCTGCCAAGGCACTGCTGACTCATATTCAACCTGTCATTGACTAGAACCTCCAGGTCTCTTTCCACGGTACTGGTCTTCAGCCTCTCATTCCCCAGTCTGTCCAAACATCCAGGGTTGCCCCATCCCAGGTGCAGAATTCAGCACTTGTCTTTGTTAAATTTCATATGGTTAGTGATTGCCCAGCCCTCTAATTTGTTGAGGTCTCTCTGCAGGGCACTCTGAGGGAGTCAACAACTTCTCCCAATTTAGCATCCAAGTCATTTATGAAGATGTTGAAGAGCACAGGGCCTAATATGGAGCCCTGTGGAACCCCACTAGTGACAGGTCACTGGTCTGATGTCACCCCATTCACTATAACCTTTTGCACCTGACTCTTGAGCCAGTTGCTCATCCATCACATGATGCTTTTATCAAGCTGTACACTGGGCAGTTTGTCCAGAAGGATCCTGAGAGAGACAGTATCAGAAGCTTTATTGAAATTCAAAAAGACGACATCAAATGGCTTCCCTTGATCAACTAGGTGGGTTACCTTGTCATAAAAGGAAATTTTTTCAAGCAGAACTTCCCCCTCATGAAGCTGTGCTGGCTGTGACCAATGACTGCATTGTCCTCCGGGTGTTTTTCAATAAGTCACAGAATAATCTCCATAACCTTACCAGGCACTGAAATGAGACTGACAGGCCTGTAGTTTCCAGGATCCTCCTCCTTGCTCTTCTTGAAAATCGGGACATTTGCCAGCTTCCAGTCAATTTGGACCTGTCTGGATTCCCAAGACTGTCCCGGCCTCCTGCTGAACTAATTTTCCCCCGAGCAGGCAGCACGGGCCGGATAGCTCAGTCCTCGTTCAGGGACAGAGTGTCCGAGCACCCAGGCCGCTCGTAGCTCAGGCAACCTTAGCAAGCTTAAGGGATATCAGCTCTTTAGTGATTTATCAGCTCTCTTATGATTTCACCTCTTTGCTTGCTAAGGCGCCAATGCAGGCCGACCAAGAAGGCAGACGCGAGAGAGAAGGCAGCTGGAGTTCCACAGTGATGTCTTTATTGGGGGTCTGTGAAGGGTTCCAGCGACAGCTCTTCCAGCCAGAATGGGCTAAAACAGCCCTTTATATAGGGTATAGAGGGATCCAAACTTGTCCAATAGCAGGGGTTAAGGGAAAGTGACCTATGGGGTTTCAGAGAGATAAGCAGGGGTCTGAAAGGCGGAAGACAGGAGCTTCTTTGCTATTTCACCATGACTTGGCATTTCCTATCTTTAAGCCTCGGCTCTCCATGGGGCCCTAGTGGGCTCGGAGCCTGCTACAACTCCACTTTCTGTTTTTAGAAAAAAAGGCGTTCCCTATAGTTCTTTTGAAACAGTGAACAAGGCATGAGAACATAGCTAATACAATGACAACTACAAGGAGAATCCCCAACATTCCCTTAACCAAAGATGCAACCCATCCTGTCAATCCCCATTGCCCGAAAAGGTCATTGACCCAGTCTGGGTTTTTTCTACTTTCAAGTCCTTCATGAGTTCTTTCAGTTTCTGGATGTTTGTGTGGATGGATTCCAAGCGTGAAGAGAGATTGAAGCAGCACATCCCTTTGAAGTCTTCACAGCCATGTCCGTGGGCAAGCAGCGGGAAGTCAGTTGCTGCTCGATTTTGGAGAGATGCGTGTCTTGTGGTTTCTTCTTTTTTTAAGAGATTGCTCAGGGCAGCAGATGTAGTATTAGCTTGTTTACTGAACCAGCACCCAAGGTGATTGATTTCACCAAGGGCTTTAGTTGCAGCTACCCATGGTAAGAACAGGGAGACAGCAATCTTTTTTGGTTTGTTCCAATTGTATAATTTGGGATCACAATTTTCACCAAATTCCGTGTAGGATCTTTTGTGGCGTTATAATTCACTTTCTTTTTTCCAGTTATGTAACAGGGTGATATTTGGAGTAAGGGTAGAAAGTTTTCCAAGGGTACAGGGACCTCCCTGGAGTCGGGAGGGGATCCCAGCCCATACTCTGTCACCACAGATGAGAAACGTTCCCTTGGGTAATACTTTGGGGTGGAGAGAGGACAAAGAGGTCACACGAGCCGTGTAATTACACCAACCGGGATAGGCTTTGTTAATGGGTGATATATCTTTTTGGTATGTGTTTTTTGTCTGGTCAATTTCTGGCCAATTATTTTTCGGACGGCTAAAGTAAAATTTGACAAAGTATGTGGCCTTGGAGGACCCCAACAGGTCCAATTCTTGGGGTTCCTCGAGAGCATTGGGCAGCATTTTTGTCCACTCGTCCCAAGTATCAGCCACGTTGGGTCTCTTACCTGTAGTGCAGAGGAGCTCTGAGTTATAGATGGGCCAGTCATCTGCTACAAAGGGAATTCCTACCAGACATGTGGAAAGTGGGTTATCAATGCTTCCCATGGACAAGCACATGTTATCCTGTTTTAATGTCTTTGCTAAAGTTACTCAAACATTATGGCTAGGCTGTGGGCTAATCCAGCCGAAGGCATGTGGTACAGTGAAGAACATCCAGGCAGCAGTGAGGACAGCACCAACGGAGATATTTTTCATCTTTGGACAGGAATGGGGCTTCTGATAGGGAATATAAGCAGAATTTGTTATCTTTATGATGGGAGGGTTTTCTCCCTTGTTCTTTTCTCTGTTTTTTTCTCCCTCCCTTTTTTTTTTTTTTTTTTAATTTCTAAGCTAAGGGAGCGGGAGTGGGTATAAGGTTAAGGGGTTTTAAAAAGAGTTAGGAAAAGGGAATAATAGGGGTTTTTGAGGTAGAAAAGGGGCAACAACATATAATTCAGAGAACACTTTTCTGTTAAGGCTATCTATGGTTTGATGCAGCAGAATGTTATTCAGCTTTCTGTTTTGTCTGATGTCGCGTGATGGGGCGGTCTGTTATTCTGTGGGTATTCGGCGACGTCTTCGTCTCCAGGCAGAACTGGTTTGGTTTTGAGGAGGTCTTGTGTTTGACTCAGGAGAGTTCTTGTCCCCGTTCGTAGTGTTTGCAGTGCCTAGGTATGGTTTTATATTTTTTCCTGGGTACCATCTTGGACCAGATGGTAGTAGCACACACACATATCCTCTGCCCCAGGTAATCAACTGGTAAGGCCCAGAAATTTGGTGTGTTTCGGGGTCCTTCATGAGCACAGGTGGTTTCTCAGTGAGCTTTGCTTGGGTGGTATTTGCAAAGTGGCGAAGTATTGGTGGGTCAGGCTCTGATGCTGTACAGTTCAGGAAGTTGATGACATAGAGAGCCTTGCAAAGTCTTTCCACTGGAGATGTGATTCTCATGTCTCTGTTCTGTTGACTGAGGACTCTTTTGAGGGTTTGATGTGTCCTTTCCACGATGGATTGTCCTGTGGGGTTTGCAGGTATGCCTGTCTTGTGTGCTATTCCCCATTCACTGGAGAATTCTTTTAACTTGCAGGAGGTATAGGCAGGTCCATTATCTGTTTTGATCTCCTTTGGTACTCCTAGCGTGGCAAAGGCGAGGAGGAAGTGGTTTATTTTGTGCAGTGTAGTTTCTCCTGCATGTGATGATGCAAATACAGCTCCTGAAAACGTGTCGACCGATACATGTACGTATTTTGACCTCCCAAAAGGTGTGAAGTGAGTCACATCTGTCTGCCACAGCTGGCAGCTATTCAGACCTCGGGGATTGACTCCCGTCCCCATAGATGGTATCTGATAGTTTTGACAGTTCGGACAAGTAGCAACAATAGCTTTTGCCTGATCCTTTGACAGCTTGGACATTCTCATAAGGGCAGGCACATTTTGATGAAAAAATGTGTGTGACAACTTTGCCTGGGCAAAGATGTTAGGAACATTAGCAGTTTCTACTGCCATGGCTAATGCATCCACTTTCCTGTTCCCTCCTGCGATGATACCGGGGAGGTCAGTGTGTGACCTCACATGCATTATAAGGTAAGGTTGCTTTCTGTGGGAGATCAGGTGTATTAATTTAGAGAGCAGTTGGTACAACTTTGGATTGGAAACCTCTTTGAAAAGAGCATGTTCTGCTCTCATAGCTATACCAGCAACATAAGCTGAATCTGTGACCAGATTAAAGGGTTTGTCTTTGAATTTCCCAAAGGCTCTGACAACAGCTGTTAACTCTGCAATCTGTGGAGATCCCTCCACTATTTGGATGTCAGATTCCCATTTTTGGGTCTTAGGGTCTTTCCATGTCATTACTGACTTGTGGGATGACCCTGAGCCATCTGTAAAGATGGTTAGAGCTTTGAGAGGTGTTTTACTTTGGACTAATTTTGGGGTCAGATGAAAGGCTATGTCACGATTAAAAAGTTTGTGTTTTGGGATATGAACTGAAATTTTGCCTGTGCAGCTATCTAGGGCAAACTGGAGATTTTCATTGGTCTGGAGCAAATTCTCCAAGTCCCCAGTGGTCAGTGGCAAGTATATGCATGTGAACTCACACCCTGCAAGAGAGCGGAGGCGAGTTCGAGCCTTTTTTATTAAATATGCCATGATTTCCTGGAAGGTGGTAATTGTCTTTGAAGGTTGGTTGTTTTTAAAGATCCATTCCAGTATCAGCAAAAGGTCTCGAAGCTGAAAGTCCCATTGGAAAATCAGTCCATAGGATCGAGGTGCTTTTCCTAGGATGACGAAGTGAAAGGCAGGCTGGGCTCAAAGCGATGGGCTTTGCGTGAAGACAGGGCTTCTTGGATCTTGGTGATGGCACCTCTGGCTTCTGTTGTGACAGTGCATGGAGAGTCCAGGTCTTTGTTGCCACCCAGAAGGTTGAACAGGGGAGCAAGGTCCTCTGTTGTAATTCCTAGCAGTGGACGTACCCAGTTGATGGATCCACACAGGCTGTGTAAGTCTCTCAGGGTTTTTGGGTCATCTCGGATGGTGAGCTGCTGGGGTACAATGGTCCTTTCCCGGATCTGGACTCCAAGGTAAGTCCATGGGTTGGTGTACTGTATTTTGTCCTCACAAATCTCCATTCCTGCCTTTTCTATGGTTTCAATGGTCCTTTTAACTGCTTTGTCTAAGTAAGCTTTATCTGAAGCACAAACCAGGATATCATCCATATAGTGATGGATGATAGTATTTGGAAATAATTTCCGAACGGGAGACAGGATGTGAGCAACGTACCACTGGCATATAGTGGGCAAGATTTTAGTCCCTGAGGTAAAAACTGCCAATGATATCTTTTGAGTGGGGCCTCTCTGTTAAGAGAGTGACGGAGAAAGCAAACCATGGAGCGTCCTGGGGGTGCAGTGTAATGCTGAAGAAACAGTCCTTAATGTCTATGATAGCAAGTGTCCAGTCTCCAGGCAGCATCGATGGGGAGGGCAGGCCAGGCTGGAGGGGGCCCATGTCCTCGATGACCGCATTGATTCTGCGAAGGTCGTGGAGGAGCCTCCACCTGTTTGTCCCAGGCTTTGGTAGTACGAAGACTGGAGAGTTCCAAGGGCTGGTGGTCTCAATGATGTGGCTTTTGGTGAGCTGTCCTTCCACAAGGGCTTGTAGTGCGCGCAGTTTGGCTTTAGAGAGGGGCCACTGTTCAATCCGGATCGGGTCATGGCATTTCCGGGTGAGACGAGGGGTATCTGGCAGTGCACACTCCTCAGTGGCCCCGATTAGAAATCCCGAGTGGGAATACGTAGGGAAGACCCCCATTGGGATAGAACGTCCCTGCCCCAAAGGGTGATGGGGGCCCTTATCACAAATGGGCGGATGGTTGCCAGCTTGCCTTCTGGCCCTTCGATGAGGATGTTGTTCTTGCTTTGCATGGATACCGTAGCTCCACCAATCCCTGAAATCATGCCTGCAACAGGTTGTAGTTCCCAGTTTGCTGGCCATTCTGAGCAAGCGATGATGGTCACATCAGCACCGGTGTCCAGCATCCCCGGTAGGTGGATTTTCTCTCCTTTGCAGGTAAGACCACACTTGATGGTAGGCTTGGTTGGTCCCACATCTCATGCCCACATTGTTGTAGGGTTGAGAGGAAGCTGTTCCCTGTGATTCTTTGGGTGTAAGAAGGCTTGTGCGATTGGAGTTCCTTTTGAAAGGAAAAATGGTAAGTCCATGCAGTACACCTGGACAAGAATCTCTTGTCCTGGGTGCACTGTTTGTACTTCTGGAACAACAACGTTTTCCTTTGGGCTATGGAGAGTGTCACCTATAATTAAGATGTCAGAAGGACCACCTTTTGGCCCATATTTGCCTGTGGGAACACGATAAACATTCTCATTAGTAAAGTCAATGGACAGAGCAGTTACCAGTCGGCGGCGGGTTCCCATCTGTATAGCCCCGTGTGTTGGATCCTCTTCCCGTGGTCCGGAACCTCCTGGGATGGTGTGTGGTTGGGTCTGGGTGGCCTTTGATTTGTTGTCATAGCCCGGGGCTCCACCAGGCTGCACGAGGCGTTTCCCAAACGCTGCTGGTAGTGCTGCTGATTCTGGGGTCTTTGATAGGTGTTATGAGGGTATCGGGTAGGTGACCTGTCTGGACAGTCCTTTATAAAATGTCCAAAATCTCCACAGTGAAAGCAGCGGGTCTGGTCTTTAGAAGCCATTACTGCATATGCACCAGAAACTCCTTCAGCAATACCCTTAGCAACTGCTTGGGCCACTGTATTTTCAGTGGACAAGTGATGTGTACAGCATTCCAGCATTTGCTCTATGGTAGGTTCTGTATCCAAGGGTAGAGACCTCAGAATCGCTTTGCATTGTTTGTTTGAGTTACTCATGGCAAGCTTACATAACAGTTCCTTTCTTGCCTCTGTTCTCTCTATCTGTTTTTCCAGAGCATGTTTAATTCTGTCCAAAAATTTGATAAAGCTTTCATCTCCTCCTTGTTTAATAGTAGAAAAACACGTAGTAGGCATTGAGTCATCGTGGGCGAGAAGTAAGGAGGTTTTTGCTGCAAGTACCACATCTTGCAATGCCTCTTTGGACAATTTGTCAAACTTTTCAGAGGCTTTCTGTAAATCCCCTTTCCCAGCCAGTTGTTCGACAGTAAAATCTGTCTTATCAGCATCTGCAGAATATGAGTGATAATGTTTTCAATTGTTTTTTCCAATGCCTTTCCCATAACATATATTCTGCTGGGGATAGTAGGCAGTGGGAATTATTTTTAATATCGTGGGGTACTAAAACATGTGCTGAGAACATAGCTTCTAAGAAATTTCTAAAAATATGTGAGCTTCTGCCATGTTCTTTGGCTATATTTCTTAATTGTACTAGTTCCTTATTTGAGTTAGGTTCCCACGTCCTTATAGTAGAATCCCCACCTTTTTTCCCCTTTTTATAATCTACTGGGAAGGCATTGATTTTCTGTGCCATCTGCCAATCACCCGCCTTAGTCGCTTCTATCTTAATTAGAGCCCATGGATCAATGTCCACTGTATCAGAATCAGAGTCACTGAAACTGCTGTCGTCCGAGGAGGAGGAGTGAGAGCGAGCAGTCCGTGTCCTATGCTTTTTACAGCGTGTTGAAGTGGGATTTTTCAGGGGCTTTGGGGGCTGTGAAGAGGCACATGGCATAATTTGGCCAGAGGGAGGCGGCGGTGGGGCTGGGATGGCAGCACAGCATGCACAGGACTGGGGCATGTGGGTGGTGCCGTGGGAGGTCTCTGGGATTCCGTTCGGGTGACATTGAAGGTGGGTGGGGGGCTGGGAAGTCTGGGGGTGGGGGCAAGGGGGGAGCGGGGAGTGGGGGCAGTGAGACCAGTCTGGGGTGCCGCGGGTACAGGGTGGTGTGCTGGAGCTGTGTCTGGAGCTGTGGCGTGAAGGCACACAGGGTGAGAGCATGCTGTGGCAGGCAGGCTGCAAGGGGTGGGGGTGGGGGTACACGGTACGAGGGGGGCGGCTGCAGGGGTGGGGGCTGGTATCTGGGGAGGACCGGGGCGGGGATGGGGGGGGCAGGAAGGGGGGTGGGGGAAGCCGCCGCGGAGGGAGGCAGAGTCACTGCAGGGGGGGCTGCAGCAGGGGCGGGGAAAATGGCGATATGGGTGGGGGGGGGAGGGCAGGATGGGTGGGGGGACCCGAACCGGCAGAAAAGGGGACGGCTGGAGTGGTAGATAAGGGGGAGAATGCTGCGGAATTCGTGTTTGCCGCGTTCGGGGGGTTGGGCGGGGGAAAAAAGGACGGCGCAGACCCCGCAGGCACGGGGGGGGGGTTGGGGGGGGGATGGCGCGACCTTTGCAGGGAGAGGGACAAGGGCAGCGGCAGAGCTAGGACCCAGGGAACCCGAGACCAGGGGACTGCATTCCGGAGCATTATCAGTGTAACTAGCATTTGAAGGGAGATTGTCTGTGTCTGTTGTGAAAGGCTGCCTGGCATGTGTTTTATCTCTGTTAGCTTTCTCTACAGTTTTAGTTATTATGTGAAATAAAGGCATATACTGAGTTACAGAGAAGTCTTGGTTAGTTTGCAAATTATATATCGTGGTTCCAATTTTGTCCCAAAAGAAATCTTTAGTGATAATTTCTTTGTCAGTATCAGGAAACTGAGAAAGAATCAATTTTATAATTTTTTTTAGGTTAGTCTTAGAGAGTTTGCCTTTAGAGAAAGAAAAGTTGTTAGAAGATAAGATTTCTAGGATTAGTAAATATAAATCTCTCTCATTCTGGGATCGTTTCAAAGTACTAAGTTTTGATCCCATATTTTCGTGTCCTTTCCAGCAGACAAAAACGAGGAAAAAAAAGAAAAAAACCAAAAAGGTAATTAGGACCCAAAGAAAAAAGCACGCAATAGAGGCTGATTTAAAACTTACACTTCTTCAGCTGTGTGGGGTCCAAGGTCTGCAGAAGGTAGGCTGCTTTTGTCAGTTTCCTCGAACAATTTCATTCAGATGTCAGTGTCTGAGGGTCAAGCTGACATCCCCTGCAGAGGAGGTCTGCTAAAACGAAGACGCTCTCCACAAGGGCCGCAGCGTTCCGAAAGGCAGGTACAATTTTCCGCAGAAAATGCTGCTCTCCTGAGGTATTCCCCTTCTGTTTGGTGTGCCACGTGTCCCGGCCTCCTGCTGGGCTAATTTGCCCCCGAGCAGGCAGCATGGGCCGGATAGCTCAGTCCTCGTTCAGGGACAGAGTGTCCGAGCACCCAGGCCGCTCTTAGCCGCAGGCAACCTTAGCAAGCTTAAGGGATATCAGCTCTTTAGTGATTTATCAGCTCTCTTATGATTTCAGCTCTTTGCTTGCTAAGGCGCCGATGCAGGCTGACCGAGAAGGAAGACGTGAGAGAGGAGAAGGCAGCTGGAGTTCCACAGCGATGTCTTTATTGGGGGTCTGTGAAGGGTTCCAGCAACAGCTCTTCCAGCCAGAATGGGCTAAAACAGCCCTTTATATAGGGTATAGGGGGATCCAAACTTGTCCAATAGCAGGGGTTAAGGGAAAGTGACCTATGGGGTTTCAGAGAGATAAGCAGGGGTCTGAAAGGCGGAAGACAGGGGCTTCTTTGCTATTTCACCATGACTTGGCATTTCCTATCTTTAAGCCTCGGCTCTCCATGGGGCCCTAGTGGGCTCGGAGCCTGCTACACAAGACCATTCAAAAAATCATTGAGAGAGGTCTCACAATGACATCAACCAGATCTTTGAGGATTCTCAGATGAATCCTATCAGCCCCATAGACTTACAGGGATCCAGCTGGAGCAGCAGATTCCACATAAGTTCAGGGCTGACTGGAAGTTTATCATTCTCACAGCCATGGTCCTCTGGCTCAGGGCACTGGGACCCCCAGAGCCCCATCATCAGTGTTGAAGGGAGAAGCAAAGAATGCATTAAACCTCTCTGCTACGTCTCTGACCTTGTTTGCGAGGTGACCATCCTCATCAAGTAATGGGCCAATGTCATTTTTGCACTGCCTTTTCCCATTGACATATTTTTAAAAATCCTTCTTTTATTGTCCCCCACAGTTCTGCCCAGCATCAACTCCAATTGAGCTTTGGCCACACAAATTTTCTCCCTACAGTAGTGAGCAGCATCTGTATATTCTTCCCATGAAACCTGACCTTGCTTCTACTAGCCATACACCTTCCTTTTTTGCCTTATTTCCAAGACAAGATTCCTGTTCATCCAAGCCAGTCTTCTGCCTCATCTGCTTAACTTCCAACATTTGGGAATTGTCTGCTCCTGTGCTCTTAGAAGGTGATGCTTAAAAAGTGACCAGCACTGATGGACCCCAGCAGCTTCAAAAGCTTTTTCCTAGGGGACTGTACTGTTATGAATGGAGATGAGCTTAGACAAGTCCTGCCTTTGACTCAGATTTCTGGCAGTAGCTCTGTTTGAGGCAGCCTGCACCCCAAATGGTTTTCACTCACAAGTTCTTAATAATGGCCAATTAGGTCTATTACAAAATGGATTATTTATTGAATAGACACAAGATTAAAACACATAAGACTTTAAATAAACTATTTACTACACAGGATAACACAAAAAGAACTACTAGTAGAGAAAAAATATAGTGCATGATAAAAGATACTTATATTACAGCTAGCAAATAAATAGCATAGATTAGAATTCAGTGTATCTTATCATCAAATTGATGATGGAGTACACATAGAGTCCTTTCCCTCAATTTCCAGAAAAGTAACTGTGAAATTTGAGTCCAAACTTAGGGGAAAAACCCCACACGTTTCCAGGGTGTGTGTAGGAGACTTCAGCCTCCGTGAAAGTGTGTTGCTTTTATAGTTTGTAAAGTGAAGTCTCTGTCAGTCAGAAATTCCAGCTTGTCCCCACATCTTGTTCTCAAGGCAAGCTGTTCCTTGTCATCAGATGTGAAGGCTAACAGCTGGCCTGAAGGCATCACGGACATAAGTAACCTTGAGCTTGACTTGATCAGCCTGTACCTGTGAGAAAAGGAAGTAAACATCTTTAAGGAAGAAAGCACTGAAAAGCTTAAGGACTTAACTGCAAGGAACAGATGCTGGCCAATCTTTGGCGAGCATGTACACAGGCACCTATTGGCCAGTGAACTGGGTGGCAACAAGTTACTAGCCAATTGGAATTGAACGCGCAGTTTTTGAAAACCATATAAATATGAGCTGTGAACAATAAAGATAGCCGTTGCCGCTTGAACCTTGGAGTGTTGTGTCTGTCTCTACTGTGGCAAGCAGGGGCTTCACCCCTCTGGAGCCAGAGATAACTCCTTTACCAGACACATACCCGGCCTGGGTTAACTCATCCATTCATGTGAGGTGAGAATGCCTGAAACTATCGCACCAGCTGATGGACAGATAAGCTCTTTGTGGCAGGGGGAACGTCCTGCCACACTTACTAATTCCCTGAGCAGCCTGAAATGAGCTCTCCTCATGTCCAGAGCTGAGGTTTTGCTGAACCTTTTCTTCCTGTCACCAGAGATTTTAAACTCAATTGCTTCATGGTCACTGCAACCAAGATGGCCACCAATCACCACTTCACTCACAAGACCCTCTCCACTAACAAGAAACAAATCAAAGAGGGGCCTTTCCTAGTCAGCTCCTTTAGTGCCTGTACCACAAAGTTATCATCCAGGTGTTTTAGGAATCTTCTGGATCTGTTTGTGCCAGCTGTGTGGTGTTCCCATTTAACATCTGGTAAGTCTGAGTCCCCCATAAGCACAAAGGCAGTTGTTTTGTAGGTGCCCCTTTGTTCCTTGAAGTAATGCCTTGAGAAGGCTGACCTAGAACAGAGGCTAGACAGAGTTAAAGAATAAAATAGGTATTTATTAAAATGCCTTAATGGATACACCTTGGGCAGTACAAGAGCTTGGCCAGGGCTACACCCAAGATGAACCCAAAATGGGCACAAAATGGATGACTGGTCACAAGGTCTCTGTCAAGATCCGCTCGTGCAAGCGGGGGGTTGTGATGGTTCGTTAACTGATCTCAGAGTGCAAAAACAACACAGAGGGGATTTCAGTATTGATCAAAAACAAATACACCTTTTATTGAATGACCACAGCAAATGCGATAAAAGGATTAGAAAAGAGATAAAAGATAAAGAGAGAGAGAGAGAGAGAAAGGGGGTATAGCTACCAAATGTAGAGACGAAATCCTCATGATCCAGGTCGATGGAAATTCGCCTTGTGACATCGGGGAGAATCTCGAAATCCTGGTTAACTCAGGGGTCTATTATAGTCCTTCGCCAAGGGGGGGAACAGGTAAAAGACAATAAAGAATAAGTCTCTTGAAATTGCTGAGGCGGAACAGGTATTGAAAACGGGTACAGACAGTCCATGTTCTCAGCAGTGAATGAGAGTCATTGTTTTCTTGGTCCAACGACCACACCTGGGCAAACATATCAGGCAAGCCCCCCCCCCCCCCCCCCGCCCCATTAGGATTATAGGGGTCTCAGTCTGAGTCCTTGGGAGGAGGCTTCAATCTCTGTCCGTCACAGTGGTTGTGAGGCAGATGAAGGATTTTCCGTGGGGGACCACCAAAGTTACCCCAGAAAGTTCATTTGGCCGAGAGGTTGGGAAATTCATGGGCCATTGTTGTGAAGCAGGCGCAAGCATATAGGGCAAGTCACTCCTTGGCAGACCCTGCTAGAAGCAGTAAACCATGGTGGCACTGTAAACACAGCTGCGAACAATCACTTGGCGAGCATCCACCTCAACCAGGCCAGAACTCCGATCAGTGACGGTCGTGAGGCAAAAATGAGGGAAACTTTGGACCGTCTCTTACAGGTCTCACACTTTTATAAGTTTTGGTCCATTTGCATATTGGGGTTAATTGTCCAATTACAACTTCAGATTATGAAGCCCCATCCGTCTTGTTTTCTCTCTTCAGTCCACTGTTGTTTATGCTCTTGGGCCTGAAACTTGCATCAGTTGTCCTTGGTCCCAAGCTAGAAAAGGAATTGTTTTGTCTACCTACTCAGTGAAAAGAGCTTACTAACACTTAATATGAAGCTCAGAACTACACACTAAAGCAGCACAGAATCTGAAAAATATAAAAGCTAAAACTTAAGGCATCAGAAGAATAATTCAATGGCATCATCATCCTGGCTAGGTGGTTGTCCTGGTTCAGGGCAAATTTGGGAGAGAACCCCCAAAGGGGTTCCTCTAGAAAAGCAGATTCAATTGGCCCCTCCCCCCAACTGGTTCGGGAGATAATACCTCCTTCAAGAAAAGTGGTGAAACCACATAAAACAGACAATTTCGAGAAATAAGGAGTTAAAGCATAAAATGCAAGACACTTGAAAAAGCTCAATATTAGGAATCCATGGGAGATAATAAACTACATAAAAGGACAAAACACATTGACGGGAAAGGACACTGAGACTATAATAACTAGATAAGGGTAAGAAAATGAAAACTCAAGCAATTCCAGGAGCCAACCGTGTCAGCCTGACCCAGTAACTTCTGCCAAGCCCTGGAGACTAAGCCAAGCACACCAGGAAACTACCCAAATTAGGAAGAAGTTCAAAAGTTTAATCGAGGAAGACCAACTAGACGCCCCCTGCCCATGGAGGAAGGCACAGGAAGTACCACCGAGATACTCCTCAAAATAAGAAGCTCCACCTACGCCACACCTATATATGAATATGCATGTAAAGATATGAATATGCATGTAAGATGATGTAACCCTATGCTTGGACCTGTATAAAAGAGCTGCATTTTTGCTAGTAACTCAGAAACCTTTTGGCCAGCGAGAGCTGGGGTTTCTCCAACGCGTTGTCAATAAATGCCTCCTGCTTATAGACTTTAAAACTTAGTCTCTGAGCAGTTAATAATTCGCCTTTTGGGGCAAATTCGGTATCATTTCTGGCGAGCCAGGTAGGAGAGGGAAGGGTCCTTCCGAGCCCTCGACCCAGGGGGGGCCGGGACCCTCTTTGGGCCCCCGACTGAATTTTGTCGAGAGAGTCTCCCGTTCCCCTCGGGCCAACGGCGCTTCGGTGGACAAGAACCTTCTGCATCTCCTGCTCCAAATTAAGAGGTATTTATCCTTTTATATGTTCTAAGGTAAAAGCGCTTTGTTGAGAAAAAAGGGGGTAAGACGTTACTGCCCGAAGGGCAGCCGAGGGGGACGCCCCTGGCACAGTCCCGGTTGGGTTAGAGGCCCAAATATAGAAAGAAGCAGGTTAGAGTCCTGAAAAGCAGGTTAGAGTCCTGCTGGAAAGGGTATTTGTTTCCTTTTATTTGGATGTCTATGGTATACCTTTTATGTGGAGTTGTGTTCGGTATTGTGTTTGAAGTTGTAATACTTGTAATATGGTGATTTGAGAGTTAAGAAATAATCAAGAGTAAGTTCGCTTTCTAAGGCTGGGAACGTTTCCAAACTAAGCCCGGGAGTGTTTCCAAGAATCTCTCTTGGAAAAGGTTTTGAAAAGATCAGCCTGTTCGTAGTGTTTGTGGTTTTTGTCTATTTTATGTTGCGGAAAAGTGCACTCTATAAGACATTTTAAAATCTTATATGGAAAATGGTAATTTCATGAAAAGTAAATAAGTTGGTAGACGCGCGTTTGAATCCTAGGAAAAGAATCTGTTATCTGTAATTGTTTTTTTATAAGAGTTTGGTGTAATATCTATTCATAGTATTTGTAGTTCTTGTCTATTTTCTGTGTTGTTTGTATCTTTATTACAATAATGCATAAGCAAATTATTTATTAAGAGCGCGCAAGAGAGGCTCCCATCAGAGTGCCGGCTTATAGGAGACAGAGTACCCATATAAAACTTCTTTGTGCACAAAGACCCTCGTGAGAAAAGGAGGCTGTGAGTATCACGAGGTTTTGGGTCAGGGGGCAGCTGTATGCATGTGTGAGTGCGTGTGGAGTATCTGAGACGGGGGCTGGGCAGTCCTGGACCCCCGAAGCGAGTGGGACCTCCCGGTACCGCGTTTTTGCGGCCTCCGAGAGGAGGCCGGCCGGGAAAGGAGGGAAGTGAAAGAAAAGTGAACAAGTGGGGACCCCGGGAGGATTTGACCCAAGGGGAAGGAGGAGATCCCTGGTCCGAACACCTGTGGAAAGTCCTTGGGCAGGAGGGATTGACTCAGTAGGGAGACTGAAAAGGAGAGTGATTGAATGGGTTCAATCGCCTTGGAAGGGTTGGTAGCTGGCAATATAGTATGAGGCTAATGAATTAAGAAAGAGGGAAAAATAGGAGTAGAACAAGTAGATTGGAAAGGCAGTATGACAGAGCAGTAAGTGAAGAAGTTGAACCACGAGGTGAGTGTAGGAAACTGAGATTTTCCTGGTACCATGGATCTCTTGGTTTCTTGCCGCCAGAGATGGGTCAGGGAAAAAGTAAATCCCTTGACCCAGGGGCTGCAGATTGTGTGAAATGCATGTTTAAATGGAAGAAGGAAATGATCCGGAAAAATAATTTAAATTGGCCCAAGTTCGGATCATTTAAGGACTGGATTTGCCAGGCTTTAAATATATATGTAAATTCAAAAGACCTTGTTAATCAGGAAGAAAGTGAGTATGCTGCCTTATGGAGTCTTGAGGGAAAAAGTAAGTCTGTTGTTCAGAGGCAGGACAAGGGACTTCAGGAGTTACTGAGAGAAGCACAAAGGGTGTATATTAGAAGAGATGAGAAAAAGCGGAAAGCAGATGCCAAAATTTTAGTGGCAGCAGTTAGAGAAATGCAGGCAGCTTTGAACACAGAAAAACCTGCAGAAAGAAACAAACAGCAGAGATCAGGATTTATTTCCAGGAGCACGGGACCTGTGTGTTTTTCCTGCCACAAGAAAGGGCACTTAAAAACTTCTTGCCCTACTTTGAAGGGTGCAGGACCCATCTGTTTTTATTGTCATAAAAAGGGGCACCTACAAAAAGCTGCAAGAAGAGACAGCAAGATGAAAAAAACTTTTCAGGGAGGTCAGGGGCTCTGTTTAATAAAGGGGACCGAAACACCACCAGAAGAGCCCTTGATAAAGTTAAAAATAGGCCCCCATAGAGAAGAAGTTATATTTCTAGTGGATACAGGAGTTTCTCGGTCTACTGTTAGAAAATTACCCCAGGGATGTAAAATAAGTTATGAGCAGGTTCCAGTAATTGGAGTTAAGGGAGAAGCTTTCACTGTCCCTGTAATTAAAGGGGTGCAAATTGAAACAGATGACAAATTTGAAGTAAATGATTTATTGTTAATACAGAGGCTGAGAAAAATTTATTGGGTAGAGATTTAATAATAGGCTTGGATTTACAGATAAAACCCTGCGAAGGAAAACTTGAAATTTATCTTTAACTGAAGGTGATAACCTGGAAATTAATGATACGGTTTGATATTCAGATAAAAGTGGAGAAGAGCTTGGGGTAAAGGAGTCCAATCCCCTTTAGTTCATTTTAGTCAGCACAAGCTTGTGAATTTTACAGATTACTCCGTATATTATTAATATTAAAAGGGTGAAGAGGAACTATTTATACGGACTCCGAATATTCTTTTAATGTTGTACATACTTTTGAGAAATTTAGAAGGAAAGGAAATTTATAAACACTCAAGGAAAAGAGTAGTACATGAGGGATTAATAATTCAGATACTTGAAGTTTTAGAGGGCTCAAAGAGAATAGCAGTGGTTCATGTAAAGTGACACCAGAAGAAAGAAAAAAAAAAGAAAAAAAAAATTTTGGCTAACAAAAGGTAGACGGACACACTGGGGAACAAAAGCCCTTTGTGATCACTTTTTAAAATTTTATGGGTGTATAGGAATATTTGAAATTGGATCCAGGTTGATTTTACAGAATTGCCTAAAAGTGAGTTAGTAGAAATATTTGTTGATTATAATAAATCAATTAACTCAATGGGTTGAGGCATTTCCAGCAGCTTGGGCTACAGCTCAAACGGTGGCTAAAATATTATTAGAGCATGTAATTCCAAGATTTGGATTAGTGAGAGTTATTGATTTAGACCAAGAGATTCAGACCAGGGAATTAAGCAACAATTAACTAAGTTGATGACAGGAACAAAATCGCCCTGGACCAGGTGTCTCCCTTTAGCCTTGTTAAACTTCAGAACTAAGCCCCATTTTGGGATTTGACCAGGACATTATGTATTAATCAAATGCTGGAAGGGAGAAAGCCTGGAACCACAGTAAGAGGGACCGTTTTTAGTTCTGTTCACCACTGAAACTACAGTCCGAACAGCAGAAAGGGGTTGGACACATGCATTAGAAGTAAAAGGGCCAATACCTAATTGGAAAATTGTCTTGACACCAGGAGATTTAAGAAGGACTTGCAAATAGATAGGCCTTTTCTTACAGAGGACTGAAGTAAAAATGTAATTTATGACATGGTAACAGAAGTAATGCAAAATAAGATGAGATTTAAGTTGATTTTATTAACCCTGATTTATTAAGAATGAACTAGGCATCCTAGAGTGGCTGCCAACCACAATTTCCCTGAATTTGGAGGCAAAAGAACACCAGTGAAAAAATTTCTCAATCGGTGAGAACAGCCTGAAAAGATCGAAGATCTTCTCCGGGGTCGCCCACCAGCAACATTATTAGAATTTATTATAGAACTGCAATTCCAGAAACTGAGATTGATAACACCTGTTGGTGAAAGAGTCCAGAAACAAGTAAAAAACATTGAGAGTGCAGTAAACATGGTTTAAGGTGTCATCCATGGATATGTATTGTTTGTACACTTTGCTTTAACTCATGGTGGAAAGTAACAAAGAAGGAAGAAAAAGAAAGGCAATTGATTTGCTTGTTTTGCTATGGTTATGTATTTAGTCAGCTAACTATAGTACGCATCGTTAGTGATTTTTGGAATGCCTTTGAGACTGAGAGACGGGACCCTTCCAGCAGCAATGAAATTAATAGAGAACTTAGATCAATTGGTCCTTACTATACGGGCTATAGCACAAATAAGAGAACAAACAATTCATGATCTTATAGACCAGTGTCGCATAATCGACAGTTCTTGTGTAGAAGAAGCCTATTAGAAGTGACGACTTAATAAACTCCCCTCCCTTGATGTGGAAAATAATTAATAAAATCTTATTGTGGTTGGCATATTCCTGAAATTTTAGAAAATATAGGTTCATAGTGTTTCAGCCTAACCTTTTCCCTGTTCTTTTGTTTTAATTGTCTTTTCTTAACCAGCCAGAACTAGAAAATAGCATTTAAAAGAGACGAGCAAACTCTGTGAGGCTACGGGTGCCAAAGAAATTAAAAGCACCAGTGACTAGATCCCGGGATATTACCTTTGCTACCGAGAAGACTGACATCTCGGCCCTTGGTTGCAACCCAAGGGGCCTTGAGAAAGGTAGAGAGGTAAATTTCCTGAGGATTATTTTCACTGTAATCACTCTGGTACCCTGCACAGTTGGCCAAAGCCAGAAAGTCACACTGGACAGAGTTCAAAAAATAATAAAAGGATTGGCAGCGAAAAAGCAAACAAGGCAAAAACCCAGTCCCAGCAATTTCAACGTTTGTGACTAAATAAAAAGAATAGAGAAAAGAGCAGGAGAAAAGAGTCAAAAATTGGCTAAATTGTCTAAACAGCTAAAACAGCACTACAAAGAGTGGGACCTGCCAGCCTCAAATAAGAACCTGTTTGAATATAAAGGATATCAGGGCATAACATTTTAATGAAACACAAATCGATGATCAAGAAAAGAAATAGGAGGATTTTATGGTAAATAGGTAAAACACGTTACATCCCAGTGTGAGCGATGCCTAAAGAACAATCCAAATACAGAGACCAAGGCACGCCAAGGAGCGATAAATTGAAATAAATTCCCAGGTGAAGTATGGCAAATTGACTTCTCTGAACTCCCAAGAAAAGGGGGGTTTCGGTATTTGTTAGTGTTGACTGATACATTTTCTGGGTGGCCTGAAGCATTCCCTTGTAGGACGAATAAAGAAAGAGAAGTAACTAAAGTATTGTTAAATGAGATTATACCACAGTTTGGGGTACCAAAAGCATTTCTTCAGACAGGGGTTTACATTTCTGTGTAAAAGTAGTAAGAGCAATAAGCAAAGCATTACAAATCAAATGGCAACCACATACGCCTTACCGGCCACAGGCTAGTGGACAAGTAGAAAAGATGAATCATTTTATCAAACAACAAATTGCTAAAATATTCCAAGAAACTAACTTACAGTGGTATCAAGCTTTGCCTATTGCTCTGCTCAGGCTGAAAGTCAAACCCAGATCAAATGAAAAGTTAAGCCAGTTTGAAACTCTGTACGGCAGACCCTATGCTATGCAAGTTGTAAATAGAGATGCTATAGACCAACTAGAAAATCAATATATCTATGATTATGTAATTGCAGTGGGAAAACATTTTGATAAAATGCTACGGCAGTGATAGAACACTAACCCAAACAACCTGATTGTAAACTGCATCCGTTTAATCCCAGTGACTGGGTGTATGTTAAGAATTTTCTAGGAAAACCCCTACAAGAGAAGTGAGAAGGACCTTTCCAAGTGCTGCTGACCACCTTCACTGCAGTTCGGATCAAAGAGCGACCCACCTAGATCCATTACTCACGAGTCAAAAGAGCTCCAGAGAATAAACAGGAAGAGCTGACATCATGAGCCCAACTTCATCTCAGATCCTCTCAGCCCTAACCTTTGGACTTTTGATAAGTACAGTTTCCCCTCAAAACCCCACCCCGAACGAACCATGGTCCAGTGCACACCAGTGTGTACACCCGGAGATTCCAGGACAGAGTGGGCCATACTTTAAAATTTATGTTTTACGTAATAATCGGCCATATACGAAAGAGGAATGGGATAAGCAATCATAACTAATAGCACAGAAGGGAGATCAAATCCAAATTGGTTGTCGTGAACTGGACCCTGTAGAAGAAAGAACAAGGCGGTTGGTATTAACGATTAGATCCTGGGCAGAGGCCTCTAGGCAAAACCTAATTGTTTATAGTCAGGTGAAAATGAGTAAACCCACTGTCTGGATTCACTATCCAATGCATCCAGACACAACAGTAAATACAGTCAGTAGCAGCAGGAATAATGAGAGAGGGAACATCAGGTATATTGCCTCAGGAAATAAGGGAAATGATACTGAAGGACAGTCATACTACACATTTTGAAAAGGATCATCAAGCCTGGTGGCAATTGGTAAACTTCACTTATGAACCGCAACACGAACGCATTGAAGCTTATGTTCTCACTATTAGTGCTGCAGAGGAAAGAACTATCTTCCCTATCCTTACCTTAGGAACCATACATCAGAACATCATTGTCAGACCAGTGGATCATAATGTCTGGGCGAATTATGACAATACTAAAAATAAGTGGCAATCGATTAGTACAGAAGCATGTATTCCTAGGGGACAATTAGGTTATATCTGTGAAAACGCCATAGTAGAAGCAGAAGATTTATGCCTAGATGCCGAAAATAGTGTGTGTACCTTCGAGATGCTTACACATAATAGAATGCAATCACAAGTTTACTATATAGGGAATGGATGTGCGTGTGTTAGGACGGCTTGCAGTAGTGTTACTATAGATAACTGTCAGGAAGAGACTAACAGTACTAACTTCTGTGTATGTAATTTCACCAGGATTGTAGGCTGTGATTTTAATTACACTGCGCCAGTAACTACCCAGCAGCTAATTAATGCAGAATACGACCTGTATCAAGAGTTACCAAAATTACAAATAGGCATGGACATTAAGGTTCTCAAAGCGATGCTTGTGCATCCTAAAGTAAAGAAATTGGTGCAAAAGGTAAATCAAACAACTAGACGCATGATCTGGCAGGTAGAACACGACTCGGAAAACATAAAAAATGTCCTGACCAAGGTAGAACAAGTAGGTCAACATCATTGGTGGGATATCTTTACAGGATACTCCCCAACCGCAACACAGGTTTTTCACTACCTAGTGCACCCCATACTAATTATAGTTATAGCGATGCTTTTACTAACTCTCATGAACTTATGCCTGTGGTGGAAATTAAAAACCATGATGATGAGGATCCAAATGATTTGGGCGATGGTACGAGCGTATCAACGCCCCTTAGGATTAGAACTTGACGAAAGAATTCGTAAGTTATAAGAAAAGGGGGGAATGAAACCACATAAAACAGACAATTTCGAGAAATAAGGAGTTAAAGCGTAAAATGCAAGACACTTGAAAAAGCTCAATATTAGGAATCTATGGGAGATAATAAACTACATAAAAGGACAAAACACATTGACGGGAAAGGACACTGAGACTATAATAACTAGATAAGGGTAAGAAAATGAAAACTCAAGCAATTCCAGGAGCCAACCGTGTCAGCCTGACCCAGTAACTTCTGCCAAGCCCTGGAGACTAAGCCAAGCACACCAGGAAACTACCCAAATTAGGAAGAAGTTCAAAAGTTTAATCGAGGAAGACCAACTAGACGCCCCCTGCCCATGGAGGAAGGCACAGGAAGTACCACCAAGATACTCCTCAAAATAAGAAGCTCCACCTACGCCACACCTATATATGAATATGCATGTAAAGATATGAATATGCATGTAAGATGATGTAACCCTATGCTTGGACCTGTATAAAAGAGCTGCATTTTTGCTAGTAACTCAGAAACCTTTTGGCCAGCGAGAGCTGGGGTTTCTCCAACGCGTTGTCAATAAATGCCTCCTGCTTATAGACTTTAAAACTTAGTCTCTGAGCAGTTAATAATTCGCCTTTTGGGGCAAATTCGGTATCAGTGGAAAAAACTGTTTATTAAGCAATAAAACCTAAACAATATTAAACAATAAAACCTCTTGCTGCTCCAAAAGAGATGACAAACTCAGAAAAGTTCCCTCCCTGAGTTGCAGCTTGGCTCACTCAGTCTCTTATTAGTCCCTCTGGTGCTGGAAATGTCGCGGCCCAGGCCTGGCCCAGTGAGCCACAGGTGCGAGCTGCCGGTGCTCTTCTGGGTGGTCAGTCCAGAGCAGGTTTAATCAGGTCCAAAAAAAAAGGAAAAAAAAACAAACCACAGTCCAGGGAACTTTTTTGCCTCAGCTAGCTAAAACTAACTAAAACAAAGGAGAGCTCTGTCCTGCTGTCTGTCCATCCGCAGACAACACAGTCCAGGAGCAGGAATGTGGAGGAGTGAGTGCAGTGTCTGAAAACAAACTGCACGCTTCTTCTCTCTCCCCTTCACTCTCTGGAACAAGTCTTAAAGGTGCAAAACTTATCATTCAGCATAAACAGAACAAGATGATTGGGGATAAAAGCATCATATAGGCAACCCAGGACAGCAGTCTATAGTAGACTCCCACAATGACACCCGCATTGTTTGTTCCTTAATCCTTACCCAGAGGTCCTCAACTGTGCCATCGCCAACTGCAACTCCATACATTACAGCCCCTCCATTACATACAACTCCACCCTCCCTCCCTCCCTCCCACCTGTGGCAGGACCTTTCACCCCCTGATACAGCAAAAACTTATCTCCCCGCCATATATGGCTAAGTCAGACCAGAATGATTTGCCATGTGATAAGTTATCCCAGCTGAAAACCTCCTTAGCCAGCAATACACATCCTCTCTTGGTGTGAGAAAGGAAAACCTAAAAATAGTGACTGCAGAACACAAGCACTTCTGCAACTATAAAAGACCACTAGGATTTTCATGAAATCAGAAATCTCTTATACAGTGTCTGAGTGTGTAGAGAGTTCTCAACATGAAGATGTTCATGTTGAGTTACTTCCCAAGGATTGAAAGGAATTAAGGAGATTCTCTGCACACCACTATCATTCATTGGTAAGTGACATTGACTCTTAAATCTATACTATTTCTTCACTAGCTGTTACATAGGTACCTCTATCATGCACTGTATGTCATCCACTAGCAGTGTTTCTTTTGTTTTTCCTGTGTAGTAAGTCTGTTTAAGTCTTATGTCTGTTTCCTTGGCCTATTCAAATAAATAATTCATGTTATAATAGGCCTGATTGGACATTATTAAGAACCTGCCAGCGAGAATGGGTTTTGGGCTGCTGGCCACCTCAATAAAGCTGCTGTCTACTGCCAGAAATCTGAGCAAAGGCAGGGACTTGTCTAAGCTCTCCCCTCTCCATTTGTAACACCACCTCACCTGCCTTGCCTATCCCTCCTGAAAAGCCTGTAAGCATCCAACAGGGCACTCCAGCCACAGGACTCATCCCACCAGGTTTCACTTATGTCAGTGATATATTTCTGGGACTGGACCAAGGCTTCAAGCTCCTTTTGTATGTTCCTCATGCTGCATGTGTTGGTATAGAAACATTTCAAGTGTGGTGTGTTGTAGCTGACACCCTGTGGAGCAGATTGAGGGATGTCACTAGCACTCAGTTCCTCAAGTTTTGGCCTGACATTCCATTGCTTATCACTGGCAAGCCTGGTTTTGTCTCTTTCTCCCTTCCAATCTAGTTTAAAACTCTCCCAATTAGCCCTGCTAACTCCTGAGCTAAGATCCCTGTTCTCCTTTGAGACAAGTGAACCCTGTTTGTTGCCAGCAGTCTCACTGTTGTATAAATGGACCCATGATCAAAAAGCCCCAAAATTTTGCTGGTAAAACCAATCTCTGCATGATCTTCTGATGCAAACACTGGAGTCCTTAGCTAGCTCTTTTAGAATACCAGCAGCCATGCCAAGGTGCATGGAACAACTCCAGGATAAATTCACCAATAGCCAAACTTCAGAGCTGCGGCTCTACAGTGGGATTAGCTTTACCAGTGTCAGGGAGAAAAGTAAAAGAGTCGACGGATGCTCTCTGCCCAATATTCCAGAAAGTCTTTCATCCAGAGATTCAGAAGCAAAAGAGCTCAGCTCTGCAGTGGTTTATATACAGGTCAAAACTGGTGGGTGGGTACAAACAGCCAGCCAATGGGATAACTTTAGGGGTGGAGTAAGGGAAGTGGTTTACAGCCAATGAGAGCAAAGGGGAGGAGAAAGGGGAGGGGTTTACATCAGGGGTGGATGCAACTTAGGGAGAAACCAACTTGGAACAACATAGGGAGGGTTTTGGAAGCAACCATTATCAGGGAACCTGGATTACAAAACTGAAAACTGGGATAACACAAACACTAACTGCAACAATCTTCCTGTTTCTTGCCCCATCATTCCCTGCATCTGGCAGGACAGAAGAGAACACAACTTGTGCTCCAGATCCTTTGACCAGTTGAACCAAGGCCCTGATTGTTTGCAGCCCTATTGTTGGGAATTCATTGGTACCCACCTGGAAAATCGGTAGAGGGTAATAATCAGTGGGCCATACCAAGCTGAGAAGTTTCTTTGTGATGTCCCTTACCTGGGCCCCAGGGAGGCAACACACCTCCCTATGAGTTGGGTCCAGTCAGCATATTGGGCCCTCCATTCCTCTCAAAAGGGAGTTACAAATGACTACTAGACTTCTTTTATTCTTAACTGAGGAGATAATGATGCAGGCGCTAGGTCTGGGCCTTCCCGATAAGGAGGCAATAATTATTTTCTTGGAATCCTGTTGTATCTCCATCCAGAAAGGATAATGAGAAGAATTTCTTGGTTATCTTTTCCATTCCTTGGATTAGTTACAAAAAGTATCTTACATCACATAGTTTCTATTTTAATATTATGCTATAGCCTAAAAACTATATTTACTATACTACTTAAAAGATATTAATACAACATAACTTTCCAACATAACACATATAGTATTCATTTTAATATTTGCAAAGAGCCAATCATATAATATGCATTTTTCACACTGGGTGACACCTCTATCCCAGAAGAACCTTCATCCATGTTTCCCTGGTCCTCAGATTCCAGGGCTTCATACCTATCATATAAGGGTACCTGGGAAAGTGAGGTAGATTGGGAATAGATTTGCCTGCCACCCCAAGCAGAAACCTGTTTCCATTCCCCTCCAGCTCTAAGGTCCCCTCCTTCCACCTGGTGGTGAGAGGGTAGGGGGATCCATTGCTTCCTGTGAAGTGGACAGCAGGTCCCTTTTTCTAAGGCATGGTGGAGTGCAGCTCCACCAGTCAATCTCCTCCTCAGAGTTCCTGATACTTTAGTCTTTCTACTTCATCTCTCATCTCTGCCACCAGGCTGACCAGATCGTCCACCTGATCACACCTCACACTGCTGTTCTCCTTGCTGTCCTCTGAGAGCAGCACCAGGCTCTGGCACTCCCTGCAGACTGAGACCTGGACCTCTGCATGCTTTCGTGGGTGGGTCACCATGTCCTTTCTGGTGTGCACAGAGGAAGCAACTTTTATCCAAGTGGACACCATATCTGAGCTTCCTCAGCAAGGGTGATGACTACCAGCTGAGCTAACTACTTGAGCTGCAGCACCCTACCATGCCCTTGTTGGCCCGCTACATTCACCACATTCCAAGCCACTCACGATCCCTGGGGGTGGGTTTTGTACGGGTGGGGGTGAGCACTGTCCCTGCTGACACTGCCCACACTGAGTCAGTCGCTTCTGAGTCACGGCTCCACCTCTTTCCCCTCGGGACAGGGGCTGGGGGGCCTTTCTCTGCTCTGGTATCAAGGTATTGTAGAGTAGGAAAGCTCTTCTCGCTCCTTCAGCATGATCCTTGGCTCTAAAGCACCTCTGTTCATGCAGTTCATCTTGGAGTCTTCGCTGAAATGGCTCTGGGAATCTTTCTCCTACCTCTGAAAAGGTGAACTGTCCACAGGGAAGAATTCAAATATCCCGCTACAGTTCTGGAACAAAATGGGAAAATCTAAGTGTTCAGCTTCAGAAAGTGGTCAGGGTTCACATAAAAATGGCAAGACACTCACCAGCCTGTGAGTATTCACTGTTGCACCCGTTAGGCAAGCCCAGAGTTTTGGCTTGGTTACACATCTCTGTCTGTGAGCTGGCTATGCTGGTTCACCCTTTGGAAAAGGGTGCAAGAGCAAAACAGCAGAACTGATAAAGCTGCCTTGCTCCTAGGATAATACTAAAGCTACCTCTTCAGACTACTTTAAACAAGTTTATATTGGCTCAACACTTTGTATGATTGTCCTGGTTTTGTCTGGGATAGAGGTAATTTTCTTCTCAGTAGCTGCTACGGTGCTGTGTTTTGAATTCAGTATGAGAACAATGTTGATAACACACTGATGTTTTACTTGTTGCTAAGTAGTGCTCACCTTAAGTGAAGGACTTTTCAGTGACTCATGCTCTGCCAGTGAGGAGGTTTCCAAAAAGCTGGAAGGCAACATGGCCAGGACAGCTGACCCGAACTGGCCAAACAGATATTCCATACCATAGAACGTCATGTTCTGTTGGTGAGGATGGAACAGGGAAGCCTTATAAATATGATTGCCCGGCAAAAGATTTTGAGAATATAGAAACTATAGACGAGATTGAAATGAAGGCAACCTTTGAGATCCCTTAGTTACTGAACAACGGGAAAACAATGGTGTGGCCGAGAAGGTAATCCCCTCTTGATGAAACAATACCCTCTGCAAGCAGGCAAGTCCGAGGGTCAGAAGCAGACCCTGCCTGCTCAGCAGGAGGGGTCCAAAGAGTAGTTTTTAGGGTTTAAAATGTAACACAGTATGGTAATGTAGTGGTTCTTATAGGCTGTATGTAAATGCTATAGGATTTGTATCCTGTACTAGATTGGTTACTGAGAATCAGAATATTCAACACAGAAGATGATTTAATGTATTGTAAAGGGAACTTCGGTCTCTCTTTTTCGCTCTCTTTTTCGCTCTCTCTCTGCTCTCTCTCTCTTCTTCTCTCGGCCCTGCTCTGAGCTGCGGCTGGCAGCTCCCAGCAGGGCTCTGCACCCACGCTTTTGAAATAAATTGCATATCCATGACCTGGCTTCAGAGATCTCTTGTCTCCGTCCATCCCGACCGTGCAGGAGACCCCCTGCCGCTCCTACAATGTTTATTATATAAACTGGGGGGAGTTGATAGGGAGTCGCCAGTCACTGCTCAGGGATGGGCTGGGCATCAGTCTAGTGGGTGGTGAGTAACTGTATTGTGCATCACTTGTTTGTCTTGGGTTTTATTCCTCTCTCCTTTTCATTGCAATTATTATTGTTGTTATTATAATTGGCATTATTAGTATTATTATTGTAGATTACTTTGTTTCAATTATTAAACTGTTCTTATCTCAACCCACAAGTTTTAATTTTTTTCTGATTCTCCTCCCCACCGGGGTGGAGGGAGGGAGCATCTGCATCGTACTTCGTTGCCAGATGGAGTTAAAGCACAATAATGATGGAAACAAGAGATTGAGATTCAGCAATCAGCACACTGAAACTGGATTTATTATCTTGCAAAACCAGGGCTTCATTGATTGTAAGAAAGAGAAAGAAAGATTAAATAGGAGCCTGCACATAGCAGATTTTGAGAGTTCTGAATGCTGCTGTTATTTCTGCCATTTCTCCTATCTTCTCCACACTTTTTTTCTTTTAAATTAAAGCCAAAAAAAAAAAAATTGGGGAATATTGTGGTTCACGACCTTTAAGTATTATATGGAAATGCCTGATTATCACACTTCTCTTTTTTCTCTTCTAAATTAAAATATTTTCAACATTTTTCAAGTAAATCTGTCTGCTGTAGAACCTAGAAAAAATGTCCTAACTATTTTAAATTCTTCCAAGAGCTGTTGTCAAATAATTCTTCAGGTAGTTTTACCTAACAGACTAAGTGTCTTCTCCCTAAACTTTCAGCAAGACTTTAAATCCAGTATCTGCATATAATCTAATTTGAAGTTGTACCTTGCACTTACACTACTATAGAGTTCTCGTGCTTCTTTCTTCTACATGAATTTCTAGCAATTGGTCAATCTTCCATGCCATTCATTTTGTGTAACTTCTGTAACAGAGCCTTAGGTAAGAGCTCACATAGCAACATTGCACATTGAGATTCTCCATCTCTCTTTATTCTAACAATTATGCTTGCATTTGATGCTGCATAGACTTCTCCATTCTAATGAAAGGAAACATTTTTTCAGAAGTTATTTGTTACAGCTTGGTTTTATTTTTTGAAGGTACATCCTCTGTAAAACTGTGATTTACTTGATTGGGACAGAGATCTGTTCAAGACATCACTTGGTTGCCTACTCAGCATTCAAGCATTTTGGATTGAGAAAAACCTGATGGATTTTCACAGAATCACAGAATCACTAGGTTGGAAGAAACCTTCAAGATCATTGAGTCAATTTCCTCTCAGTTGATCTGAACACTCCTTACCACCACCTGAGGTTGGCATAAACATTGTAAATTCCACAAGTGATAGAAAATTGAGAGAACCAGTGTGAAAAATGCATGTATTTTATGATTGGCTTTTCGCAAATATTGAAATGAATATTATATGTGTTGTGTTAAAAAGTAATGCTGTATTAATTCTCTTAAGTACTGTGTTAAATATAGTTTAGGTTATAAAAATTGTTAAAATAGAAACTATGCTATGTAAGATGCTTTGTTTAAAAGAAAGGACTTGCAGTGAGATAGCAGCCACAGGACACCTAAATCTTTCAGAGAAAAAGAATTTATTGCTCTCTTATCAGAAGAAACAAACTTCTTCCCGCCTCGAAGGCGCTGTTGGGATTACACGGAAGAAGTTGATGATGACCAGACAAAATCCTGTGTTTGGATGGAATTTATGCATCATGTATGAAGTGTATGAATATGCAACAGGCTATTGTTTTTAAGGGGTTAATCCTTTGTTAACGGGTGTCCTTTTTCGGGCTCGTGATGCCCAGAAAAAGGTACCCGGACGTCCGTAAGTCTTTGTCTTTATTGTCTCATATTGTCCTAACTCAATTTGTCCAAATTATTATTACTCTAATTGTATTACTATTTTTATAACCATTTTTATTACTATTAAACTTTTAAAAATTTTGAAAACAAGTGATTGGCGTTTTCACACCAGGATTTGGCTTAAGTTTCCTTACACAAGATTTTTTATACACAAACATACAAATACAGTACTTGCACAAGCAGTTGAAATCTACTGTTTGTTGAAGTTTAAACTCTTCTGAGAAAATGCCCAATTCAGATTAAGACAATTTTGTTTGCTAAGAAGGCAATTATTTCCGAATTATTGAAAATCACTGAATGAAACCAATTCTGTGAGGCTGGGTATTTTTTATTTAAAGTCACCCATTCAATAGTGGAACTTATTTTTCAATGAACTTATTAGCATATTAAAAATCAAATGGATGTATTTATGAGCTATAACTTGTACAAAAATTAGAAATGGTTAATTGCAAGTAGGTAGTTCTTACCTAGCCCAAAAAAGAAATTATACTATTTGGAAAGCAAGGTGTAGAAAGAACTTGTTGAGAGGAGACAGCCTGGGCTAATCATGTATCTTTTCTAATTGTGAAACTCCTCCTCGGGTGTTGGGCACCTGAATTGCTCCCACTGAAGTCACCAGATTACTTGAGTCACTAGAGCTACGTATATAAGAGCTAAAACTCTTCCAACCTTTATCTTGCTCGCCCTGGGAGTGGGAGCTTTTTTCTCTTCCAGGGCGCTTCCGCTCCGCAATCTCGCTTCCGGTACAGCCATTTTGTTCTTTGGCTTGTTGGGGTTGGACTTCGGTCGCAGCAGTTGGTGATAGCGGCTCCCCAGTGATTGTAACGACCTGCTTGCGCCTGCCATGTCGGACTTCGACAACAATCCTTTTGCAGACCCGGACCTCAATAATCCTTTCAAGGTGAAGCAGCGGGGGACAGGGATGCCGTGAGCCTTCCTCAGTGCCGCGGCGGGAGCAGAACAAGCTGCGTGAAGCTACGGGTGTCCTAGGGAGGGAGTGTTTTCGGCTCTGCTGTGTGCTGGGAGGTCGCTCTCAGCCGCGGCGGGTCGGGAAGGCGCAGCGCTGTGGGGTAGTGCTGGCCTCGGGAGGGGGGAACAGTTTTATATAATGAGATTATTTATTTTCTTTACCTTTGAAGCTGCTTCGTGTGCTTGTGTAAAATCACAGAGTAGTGTGCAGAAAATTCACGTCGCTAGAGGTTAGTGTCCACAATCTCCCAGCAGATTCACACAATACGTTTGTAAAGACAGATTCATCTTATTCCTGTCATTAGTATAGCAGGGAAAGGAGAGGGGAGCATCATGTGGAAGAGTTATTGCCAAGGTCTAAAGATAGATGCCGTTTTTTTCTTTAATATTTTAGTTTTACTATTTTTTTTGTGATCTACTTTGTGAGATTTCCCGTGTCTATTCTCATGCCTTTTAATAAAAAGATTACAGCAGATATTCTTACTTGATGTTGAATCAAAAAATATGTTCTCTGGGAAGATAAAGGTTAAGCAGAAACCTCTAGTTTGCTCAGTATTTTGGGTAGTTAATTCTTTTGGAAGTCTAAAAAGAAATTATTTTTCAGTTTTGGTATCTCCTGAAAGTAAAAAAATTTAGTTGATAAAACAGAATTTCTTTTTTCAAGTATTTGCTTGCTTGGATTGATCATAAAATATTGTTGGTTTTGAGTCAGTGGCTATTTAATTTATCATCTCTTTTTTAACAATTATTAATATTCAAATGTGATACTTTTCACCACAGGCTGCAGGGGAATCTCAGCTCTGGCGCCTGGAACACCTCCTCCCCTTCCTTCTTCACTGACCTTGGTGTCTGCAGAGTCTCCCGCATGTTCTCACTTATGGCTGCCCTTGCACAGCAGTTTGCCTCCCGGGCTCCCTTCTTAAATATGTTATCCCAGAGGCACTACCACCATTACTGATTGGGTTAGCCTTGGACAGCAGCGGGTCCGTATGCACTAGCATAGGAGAAATTTTTAATAGTTCTATATGTTTGAGATATATGTGCTGGGGTTTTCTGGTTTCTTTGGTTTGGTTTTGTTTTTTTTTTCTGACTTTTCTTTTTTTGATGTAAACACTAGGATGCTTCTTGTACCTGACTCCTCATTATACCAAGTGTGATACTAATCTTTGCTTTTGAGATTGATATTATGGGGGAGGGACTACAAGGAGCAGATAAAATTAAAGATTACATGGAAAATAATTAATTAGGTTGTGCTGATTTGTTAAAATTCCAGTCTCCTGAACTAATTCAGATCCTTAAAATGTCATCTGAAATGACTGTGTGTGACTTCAGTGCACCAATAGCTGCAATATCTGGTTATGAAAAATGGCCTATACTTAAATTATGCTCTGATTGGTATGACTAATAATTAAATAAAAAGACCAGAAACTCAAGGTGCTGAATTGGCAGAAGCTTAGGAGAGATAAGGCTGGAGAAGGACTTGTGAACTGGAAGGAGTGAACAAGAAGTTGGGTGAGCAAGATGATAATTAGTGGGATCAACACTCTTAAGGAGCAGGGACTGGAAATGGCTAGGTGGCTGAAGACAACCAGGTTGTGGCAAGGAGTTAGTGCAAGGGCAGGTCCATTTCGGGTAGAAGTACTGGTCCACTAGGACATAGCCTTCTCAGTCTGAGATTGGACAAGGCATTTTACAGTTGTTGCATTCAGCAGCTGACATCAGATATTTAAAATCTTTCTTAGAAATTCCCTATTTTCTGTATTTGCAGAGGGTAGCTGAATTTTTAATCACTTAAATCATGCAGCGGGTTGAGGTCTCTGGATATTTGGTGGTTCCAGCAATGCTGCAGCTTTGTGTTGGTGTCTGTATATTATCACCTATTGGAACTTGTATTTGTGGCATTTTTCTCTTTCTTTATATTAAAAAAAGCCCTAAAAAATAATGCATTTTAACTTTATTATCTAGGTGAAATATCAAATATGGAAAAATAAGTTATGCCAATGTAGACTTACTTATTCCAATAGAATATCATAGTTATCACTTTTTTAACCACTAGGATACATGTCATGACATACAAATTTGATAGCATTCATTTAAATGCCACTTTTTCTTTGAGCACGTGGTCCTGCACAGCATTTGTTCTACATGTTCATTACTCACATCCTGATTAACTTCTAAATTCAGTGTTTTATTATTCTGCAGCAATAAGTAGGAGTGCTTTGTAGTTATTCTTGCTGCATTTAGATGAGTTTGCATTGGCTCAATTTTTAAAGTCAGATGCAATGAGTGTAAGGTGAATGGTTCACAGTAATTCTATCTATTCCTTGGGATGTCAGGTCTAATTTTTTAGAAATATTTTAAGTAGTTTTGAATTATGAAGTGCAGTTCCTGTTGGCATCAGTTGTTCACTGATGTGTTCAGAACAATTCCAAGTCCAGCAGCCTACACCTGGACATCCAGGTAGTCTATCCATTCTTATGTTCTGAAGATGCAAACACCTTAAATTAAGCCACAGAAACAATGTAGTGAAACCAGGCATCACATGAAATATGTACAATTTTTCTTCTTAGGAAGTTAGTGTGGTCTATGATAGTGGGTACTTTGGCTCTTCTGCAGAATCAAGCCAGCCTCTCTCTAGCACAGAAAAATATTTAATTCTTGAAGTTGTTTTCTCAAGCTAAACTTTAGGCATTTTTTTTACTGTAGAGTTCATTGGAGAAAAAAATTACATCTTTTTGTTAATATTACCAGTTCAGGTAGAAGCTGAAGCAGAGGTGCTTTTGATATTATGGGACACTGTTTCCTCAGCTTCATTTTTCTGAAATGCTTTTCCTATTGCTGAAGGTGTTGGAGGTACTTCTGGGTAGGGAAACCAAGAGTTTACAGAAAACTTTTTTTTTTGCTGTGTTCTTTGGATGTACAATTGTGGAGTCCAATGGTCAACACAGAAAGACAGTTGTCTTCCCTTATCTGTTGAGAGCATTTTCCCCTTAAAAATCAAATGTATGACATGGTGTTTCTTTTAGACTGTGTTAATCTAGTTTTATAAGAATCATAGAATCATTAAAGTTGGAAAAAACATTGTGTCCAACCTTTGACCAAATACCACCATACCCACTAAACCATAAAGTGAAGTGCCATGTCTACTCATTTTTGAACACTTCCAGGGATGGTGTTGGGGATTAAAATAAGTTTACTTATAGAATATTAGAAATTAATTGTGTAGGTTTTTAAGTTGAATTGTGACTTGCTTACAGCTTAGCATGAGCATGCCCTACTCAAAAGTTAGCGTAGGTGAACTCTAAATGAACTCTGTCAGCATGAATGGCTAAGCAGGGGAGGAAACAGAGAAAGACTGGATACCTTCAAATAAGGGTTGAGACCCTGGAGGGCCTCAAGGCTGGCCCAAGCTGGAAGATAAGAGCAGTTAATGGTCTGCCCACACAGACATGGAGAAAGAATCCAATGAGGTGTTAGAAGACCTGAGACCTGAAATCGCTATCGGACCAAGAGATGCATGCAGAGCATGTGAAGATAGGGTGCACAGACTGTAAGGGCATAAAGGCCCAGGGATTTCTTTGTTCTGTTGCCCAGAAATAGAACAAACCTTCCCAAACAATGTTAGAATGATAATATAAAAGCAAACCTTTGCTTAAAAGCCTTCAAGTAGACAATATGGCAAAACCCGCATGTGATACAGTATTTCTACAACTTTTATAAGGTTAGTTGATTAGTAAACCTATCATATATTGTCCAATTAGAAGTTTAGTATGTTTGGTAATATTTCCCCTGGTACTACCCCCACTGGAATTGGTTCAGGGGCTTCTTTACTCCACTTTGTTATGTCTTCCCAGATTCTGGTTGGAAAATAGAATGCCTTTGTAGTTGGTTCTCTTCTTCAAAATAAGACAAAACAGTATTTTAGGAATGTGTTAGAAGGTTAGCTTATTGTCCCAAAATGTAAGGAAAAAGCATAGGAAAAGTACTAGGAGCTACAACCATGCATTAGCAATCTACAAAGCTACAAATATATAATAAATATTAAAAAACTAAGAATCTTTAGATATCAGTTTAGGGTCCCTCTCTGAAGGCACCCAGCTCGAGCTGTAATAAACTGACTCTGCCTCAGAACCTAGGGTTCCAACTATTCCTTAACAGGTGGTGACTCTACCACTTCCCTGGGGAGCCTGTTTCAATGCTTTAACATTCTTTTAGTGAAGAAATTATTCCTAATATCCAACCTGAACCTCCCCTGGCACAACTTTAGGTCATTTTCCCTTTTCCTGTTGCTAGTTGCCTGGGAGAAGAGGCCGACCCCCACCGTGCCACAGCCTCGTTTCAGGTAGTGGTTGAGTGATTAGGTTTCCCCTGAGCCTCCTTTTCTCCAGGTTAAACAACCCCCAGCTCCCTCAGCTGCTCCTTCTAGGACTTGCGTTCCAGACCCTTCATCAGCTTTGTTGCCCTTCTTTGGACATGCTCCAGCACCTCAATGCCCTCCCTGTAGTGAGGGGCCCAGAACTGGACACAGTGTTCAAGGTGTGACCTTACCTATATTGAGGACAGGGGGGCAATCACTTCCCTAGCCCTGCTGGTCACACTATTTCTGATACAAGCCAGGATGCCATTGGCCTTATTGGCTACCTGGGCACATGCTGGCTCACGTTCAGCTGGCTGTTGACCAGCACACCCAGGTCCTTCACTGGGCAGCTTTCCAGCCACTCTTCCCCAAGCCTGTAGCACTGCAGGGGGTTGTTGTGACCCAAGTGCAGAACCCAGCACTTGGCCTTGTTGAACTTCATACAATTGGTCTGGGCCCATTGATCCAACCTGTCTAGATCCTTCTGCCAGAGCCTTCCTACCCTCAAGCAGATCAGTACCCAACTTGGTGGTGTCTGCAAATTACTTAGGGTAAACTCAATCCCCTCATTCAGATTGTGGATAAAGGTATTTAACAAGCTCAGGATGATGTCGTTTCGGAGACAGAGATGGATTTTTTTTTTTTGTGAAAATAAACTTTTTTAGAGTTTTATACGATATGATGATATGTGTTGACTTGTTGCTTGTATACATATGCATACATTTACAGAACTGTTTTCCCTTCTAGGATCCTTCTGTTACACAAGTGACAAGAAATGTTCCACCAGGACTAGATGAGTACAATCCTTTCTCTGATTCAAGAACAGTAAGCGCATTTATTTATTAATAATGCCATTTATCTTTTTAGGTAAGATTTGTAGGGTATTGTTTTAAGTGTTTGGGACTGATGTAAAACATCCAAACTGGGGGAAGAGAGGCCCTGTGGAAAGAGATCTGTAAGTTTGGATTGATGGCAAGTTGATTATGAGTCAACCATGAGCCCTGGCAATCAAAAGGGACAAGCGTGTCCTGAGGTGTATCAAGCACTGCATTTCTGTCTGGTTGAGGGAGATGATTGTCCCCCTTTACACTGCACTGGTGCAGCTTCACCTTGAGTACTGTGTGCATTTTGGGGCACCTCAATATTAAGAAGGACATCAAACTATTAGACTGCATCCAGAAAAGGGCACCAAGATGGTAAGAGGTCTTGAGGGCAAGACTTATGAGGAACAGCTGAGGTCACTTGGTTTGTTCAGCTTGGAGAAGAGAAGGCAGATGACCTTGTTGCAGTCTACAACTTCCTCAAGGTCAGGTAGCAAGGAAGAGGTGATGATCTCATCTCTGGTGACCAGTGATAGGATGCCTGGAAATGGAATGCATCTGCATCACAGGAAGTTCAGATTGGGCCTTAGGAAAAGGTTCTTCACTGAGGGGCTGGTTGGTCCCTGGAACAGGCTCCCCAGGGAAGTGGTCACAGCACCAAGCCTGCCAGAGTTCAAGGAGTATCTGGACAATGCCCTCAAGTCATATGGTTTGGTTTTAGGTAGTCCTGTGAGGAGCAGAGAGTTGGACTTAATGATCCTTATGGATCCCTTCCAATTTGAGATAGTCTATGTTAAGAGCTAGCTAGAGGTAATGGAAGATGTGTAAGGATAGATAGTCCCATCAAGTATTTGGAGGATTCAGTGGATAGGTTGACTTAAATGATCTTTGACCCTTAAAGGAAAGGTGACTTGCTGAAAGGGGCCCAAAACAGAATTGAGTTTTGTCTTGTTGTGAATGGAATGATGCACTTCACTTATAAGAGAGAAGCAACAATAATTTTATTTATTGATATAAAACACTGAGTTAACGAGATTTAATGGTAAATGTGACTGGTTTGACAAGATTTGATGGCAAGGTACACTTGATTATTTACTGCATAGAGGACACAGTCAGATAAAGTGGTTGAGAAGACCCTTCCATTGAGTCATGAGGTTCAGAAAGGACTCCTTTGCTTTCTGAACTCCTCAGAGAGGAGTCTAGGTTCAGCGGAATCCAATCCTAGTCTCAGACTTGATCAACAGTTTATGTCTAAAGGATTATATGTGCAGAATCAATCTTTTGTATCACTTAGCTAAGATTTCAAAGCTTAGCATGGTATTAATCACTAAGCATCTATTTGTAGTAAGGTGTGGAAATCACATATCCTCTAAACCGAGAGAGACATAGCTCTCTCCCAGGGTTTTCCTGGGAAGCTGTGAGAAGATCAGAGAAAAGAATGAGAAACAATTCTTATATTCACTTGCTGCACCTGTTGTTGTGCACATGTGGAATGTGTTATTGAGATTTTGTTTACCAAAGGGGGATTTCTTAATTGGACACTGGTGATGGTGTTTGGATTTGATTGACCAATCTGGTAGAAGTCTGTATCGGACTGTCTGCAAGGGTGATGGATTTTTCTTAATAGTATAGTATAATAAAGCAATTTATCAGCTTTCTGCAATCATGGAGTCAATGCTCATTATTCCCGATTCAGGGGCTCGCTGCTACAATAGTAAGGAATCTTTCAACCTCAAGGAGTAACCTTGAGAGGTGTCCCTACTTAAGGGGAGATCCAGGTGTGCAGCCTGCTGCCATGCAGGAGAGCTCAATGGGCCATGGGCTGTCCACTATTTATAAACTAAGATGATGGACTTATATGAAAGCACACTGTCACTGTGTGAGTTAATGCAGGCAGGCAGCTGGAACAACCACAAAACCACAGCTCATATGCAAAGAGTAATTTTATTTCATTACCTCGCTAGCTGGAGGAGACACACAAGCAGGAATGCAGGCAACTGTTAGGCTCATTCCATGCTAGTGGGTGGCGGGGCTGCTGTTTGCACCCATTTATCAGGGGCCCACGCACATGTAGTTTACCACCATGCTGTGATCTGTGCTTTGATCTCTCTCCCAAGACAGAGCTCAAGCATGTCCATGAGAGAGCTTCCAAGTCTCTCCAAACACCTATGTTATCCCTACACAGAGATTCTACTTCTCATAGCAGACATAGGATAAACAGCAGCAGGCATAATATATGGGGTTTCCTACACTATTATTCTCCAGGGTTTGGCATTCCCAGCTGCAAGGTCACTTGATTGAATCTACTGTCCTCTGCCATCCTTCTTGCCATTCTTCCACTTTTAACCCTTTCCTCCCAACAGTCATACTCCAGCCCATGACTATAGTCAATTCATCTTGCCTTCACAGAATGGTCTTGCCTCTGTGCCATAAATTGTATATTGATGGTTATGACAGCAGCTCTCTGGCCACAGAGAGCAACACACAACTTTCCCAGGCATCGTCCTGGGAAAGACTGTGAGAAGATCAGAGAAAAGAATGAGAAAATTCTTATCTTAACTTGCTGCACCTGGTATTGTGAACATGTAGAATGTGTTATGGAGATTTGTTTACCGAAGAGTGGTTTCTTAATTAGCCAATGGTGATGGGTTTTGATTGAAGGACCAATCAATTCCACCTGTATTGTAACTGTCTATAAAAGCAATGGGTTTCTTAATCAAGATGGTTTGATTAGCCTTCTGTGAATCGTGGAGTCAATGCTAATTATTACCCGTTTGGGGACGCCATGCAACGACAGATGGTTTGTGTGGTGATAGATCCATGGTAAGTAGATAGTGAAGCACTGCTATTTGTTATTTATTGATTTGTATGTTTTGGGTGGTTGAAGTTGTGTTATTTGTTTTATCATGTACTAAAGCTTTATATGCAATATAATTATAAGCAATATACATATCAAAGTTGGAGTCAGCAAAATCGCAACTGAGTGAAGCATAAGATTAAACACTCCTGTTGCTGTTGGTGACCACCCAAGATGAGTTTCCCAACAAGGTGTTTTTCATCCTTCTTCACTCTTTCTAAAACATGGTGTATCCCTTCAGTATCATGATAAACCATGATTAGAGTTTTGTGTCCATCGTTTTGGACATGTTCTAGCAGTTGACACGGGTCATCATGTTGTAGTAGTTTCTTCACCAATGTAAGATTCATTCTGATGGGAGTAGGCAATAAATCTTCACTCAACCTATAATTAGATTGTTACAATTGATAAGAACTAACAGGAGATGAATAAGTCACATCCAATAACTTTAGTAAAGTTACAAGCATGAGTCATTTGAGTGATTGCTTACATCTACAGTAATGTTATCTACAAAAATGAAATCACAAAGGGTTTTCATACAAACACATCCTTATCCAACATATGAGTACAGTTTCAAGGGTTTCATCAGGATGTATTTCAAAATGACAAACATTTTGTTCACTGTCAAGACAAATGTCTTGGGCTTTGCTGTTACTCTCACAAATAAATCCTTGTTGTCTTCATATAATGCATGCATTAACATCATTAGTTTGCCATTTATTTTTGTTTTGTTAGGCCCATGCTCTATGTTCTATTGGCTAGAACAGCTTCATGGTGATTTAATACTAGCACAATGATCAGGTATATGGTATATGCTAAAACATTGTGTATGGTTAAGACAAAAGCTGTGGCCTTATTGTTGATGGGGTCATAAGTGAAATTTACTAAATACTACCAGAATTGGAATTCCCTTTCAAATTTAGCTGCATTATCCCAGATTTTCTTTCAAATTTCAGTGGGTAAGGTGCTTTCTTTACCTTTTCTTATAATTGATGGTACCATAGATTGCATCCACAGTTGAGCTTGGATAGAACTAAGAGCTAGCATTCACTATTAGCTGGTGATCCTTTTTGTCAATCCTCTCCTGTTGAGGTAATATATCTGATAAGAGCCATTGGTTAGCTCTTAATGCTAGTAAGGAAGATCGTAATAGATGTTCCAATTGGTACAAATCACTTGTTACTGAGTTTATTTTGTTTGCTAGGACTTCAGCATCCATGCTATTACTCCTAATCCTGTCCTCAAGATACCGGTCACATCTCTCCTGGATCGTTTTGGAGACGTGAGGGTCCATCCATGCAGCCATCCTGACCACCCTGCATAGGATGTAGAGAGGAGTGGTGAGCAGGCAGGTTTAATTGCAGAGATATTGATCTGCATTGACATTTCTACTCATTTCAGGGACCATGAAGAATTAAATAGCACTTATTGCTGGCCTGTATATTTGATGGCATAGGGTCCAATTTTAGAAATCTGTGGGGATAAGGTTTCGGTAGTCTTATTGGGGGTCTCAGAGGTAGCAAAATGCATTGTGGAGACTAAGTTAGTTTTTGTTGTGCCAATATACATTATCCCAACTACAGTTGTGGCTATATCACCACATGTGTACTACTTCCTTTTCTATATTCTGTTTTAATATAACACTTATTGAACAGTTACTGGCCTTGTAACATCTATTCCATTATTTGAAGGAGTTATTGAGAGGGACCAATCTGATTTTTGTTCATGCCTCAACATATGTTACACATGAAATGGGAGATTCCTATAGGGACTATGCATGTACTGGCAGTCCTGTACCCAGGGAGACTTTGCCTGGCAGCCAATCAGGGCAGAGAAAGCCTCCACGATCGGACTGCGAGCGACCCCCCTACTTGCCGACAGGGCAAATGCCCGGATGCCCACGAAGAATGCCTGCAAGAAGTGCCCACTAAAAATGCTCAAGAAGTTGGGCTATGGGAGGAGCCTTAGCACATAAAAGAAGCTAGCTGCAACACAACAGGAGCCATTTTTCTTTGGGTACCTTGGAGGGAGCAGGGGCTCACCTGTAGGGTCTGCTTGCCCCCCCCTTGCTTTTTCCTCCCTGTGGTCCTGCTTTTCTGCCTGTACCTGCTTTGCCCTGCTTCACTGTTCCTGCAAACCAGCTTGTCATCGCAACGACCTCATGCTCCTCTGTCTCCCCGACAGAGCGGGTGCCGCTGCAGCCAGCCACCTCTGCTGCGTTTCCCGTGCACAGCCACTGCCGCTGTGTTTCCTGCGCTGCCTGCCACACCAACCTGCTGTAGCAGTAACCCATAGCAACCAATTTGTCACTGCTGCTTGCACTCAGCTGCGCCTGCAGCCGCAGTGCCTCGACCCTGAGAACACACAGATGCTCCAGGAGTGCGCTCATGGCCACAGCAGCCTGTTCTCCCTGATGGAAGGAACACACAGCCTGCTGCTGTTTGGAAATAGCATCCAGCTCGCCATGGGAGCTATGCAGACATACCGCGGTTCACAGCACACACGCTCTGTCTGCCAAGCCAACACTGACAGAGGGCCAGGATTCTTGTGGTAGTGCTTTCCCTGTCTTCTGTTTCTTTCTCCCTTTCTCTTTTTCCCCTTTCTGCTCCTTTTCCTATCCCCCTTTGTAGGAACACTTACGCTTTTTTATCAATAAACAGTTCTCAGATATAATATTGCCACATTTGCGCTTTATTTTTGTCAGAGAAAACTATGAAAAGAAATCCTCCCTGGTCCCCTCTTTTATAGCGGAACGAGACAGATATATTGAAAACTGAGTAAGTATATTTTCCCATTGTTGGTTGGAGATTGTGTTTTCCATATTATTCTTAGCGTTCAGAAACACATAATCACATAAGCGATTATATGTCGGTGCTTTTATTAAGAGCTCTGGGGGTCAGGGGTGATCGACCCAAATCTGACTCCGCCATACATTCGAGGTTAACAGGCTTTTATATTCTATCGTTATATAACTCTCATGTTAATTATTAAACTTATATTGTTCTATTGTATACATAGGTTTCAGCTAAGCATAGCCCCCCTTAAGTTTCCAACATAGTTTCTCATGATTCTTCTTATGATTATATAATAATTATATTTAATTACTAAACAATCATCACATCTAACAATTATATAATTTATCATACTGCTTACGCAGGTGCAGTGATCTGAGAAAACACAAAGCCTAACATTTTCAGAATCTATCTTTAACATTTTCCAGGGCCCCCATTATCATTCTCCCCCCTTTGAAAGCATTTTCACTTCACTATAAGTGTAAATGTTTTCACTTAATGTAGTCCTTTATCTCTCAATTTATACTTGACGTTCTTCAAATCCAGGGTTGATGTAAACGTTGTCGTGAATGTTGTCACGAACTGGAGAACCAGAAGATGGTGGGTGTGGATCTCGTGTCAGTGCCTTTATTATCTTCTGGTTCCAGGAAGTTTTCTTCTGTATCTCTCCCTTTAAGATGCTGTAAACTAACCAAATTGCTAAGAATACAATTAGTAAGATTATCAGACTCTCAATGACAGATTTAATCCATGAACTCACATTCCACCCTAACCCTTTAAAGACTTTGCCTAACCAGCTTGTAGTCAAATCCTTTTGCTCTTCTTGTGCTTCATGCTCTATTTGTTTCAACTGGTTGATGTCATATTCTACATCTGCAGTTACATTTGGGATGTGGACACAGCAGTGATCAACCCGTCCCTTTAAAAATCCACATACTCCATGCTCTTTCAGGAGTAACAAATCTAAGGCTAATCGATTTTGTAAAGTCATTTTTGTGGTGGCTTGTAATTGTACATTTAATTCTTTAAATTCTTCCCGGGTGACTCTTGCCAGTCTATCTACCTGACCTGTAAGTTTGTGCAGCATCTCTCTACTCTGATAGTTTGCTGTAGGACCAAGCAAGGACTCTAGGGCCCACCCAAATTTCACTCCACTAGAGGGTTCTTGCCAAGTGCCATCTAGATTTTCATTGTCTAGAACTTCTCGTCTTGCTCTTATCTGCAGAAGTTCATGTTTTCCATTAAATGGGGACTTTTTCCAAATTGGACATAAGGTTGGGAGGCCTAAAGTAATTTCTTTTACTTTCCCATCTACAGGCAGATGTGTTGTCCAGGTACCATTGCTTGTTGCCCATACAAATTGTCCTGGACTTTGAACTGTACTCCTGGTACATCCTACAACTACTTTATAATTCATTCTGCCTTGTTTATGTTTGATCCCTCTGCAAGCACAACCAATTTGCAGGGCTATTGCCAAGGGTGGCATCTATTTTATCTCTGCATCATCAGAAGTGCAGTCATAAGTTTTATTACATGCCCACCAACTTACTTTGTCTGCCCTCGTTCTGCTACTGGTGGCAGCGTACGTTACTGCTGGATCTGTTTCATTCTCAGAGCCTTCCCACTTAATACACCAAGGGGTGTTTGCCATATATTGGAATTTTTGAAGTATACTCACAGACCACGCACTGTGTCATGGTTTGACACTGGCACCATGCCAGTGCCCCATGAAAATACACTTCTTCCCTGGTGTCTGCTGTGAGATGGGGTCAGGAATAAGCAAAGCAGGCCTGTAGCTTAGAAATAGAAAGAAAAAGGTTTATTAACTAAACTACAAAGCAAAATACACACACAGACAATGAAAACCTCACAAAAGCATTTCCTCCTCCCCCCTACCAAATTCTCCCAATACATCTCTCAAGGTTCAACTCTCAGTCCATCATCACTCTGTAAATACTCAATTCTCAGTCCATCAAGAGGAGAAGTCCTTCTTGGGCCATGGTGACCTCTTCCTTTTCATGTCCAGTGCTCTCACCACATGAACACGGACCAGAGCTGCTTCAAGGGTTGTCTTTTTTTAAGGATGCTTTGTCTCCTTCCAAAAAGGCACAGTCTCACCTTTGGGACATCCTTTGTCCCCCCCATATTTCTCTACCCCCTGGGGCCGGGGGGTCTCCAGCGCTGAACCTTCGGGACATCCTTTGTCCCCCCCATATTTCTCTACCCCCTGGGGCCGGGGGGTCTCCAACACTAATCCTTCGGGACATCCTTTTTCCCCCCCATATTTCTCTACCCCCTGGGGCCGGGGGGTCTCCAACGCTGAACCTTCGGGACATCCTTTGTCCCCCCCATATTTCTCCACCCCCTAGGGCCGGGGGGTCTCCACTGAACCCTCTCAGTCCGAGCCACCGCCTCCCCCTGGATGCAGCCTCTGTGTCACAAGGAAGCGTGGTTCTGTCCATGGCTGACAAAAAGCGTCCAGCAACAGCCACTTCTTATCTCTTGACCATCTGGGGGCTCCCTCACAACCCCACACTCATCACACTTGCCCATTTCCTGCTCCAGAAAAGGTCAATGCTCTGCAAGATTTCATTGTCCAAACAGGGGTTAAAAAGAAACTCTTACAAGCGGCCAAACTTCTCCGTGCTCCCCCCTCTATTCTCCACAAGCCGGGCATGCTGCCAACATCAAGGCTTCAAGGCCACAGCCCCACGCACCGAGCACCGGCTTCTCTCTCTCGTCTCCTGGGGGGGGGCTGCCCAAAATCCTCTCGGGGCTTCTCTCTCTCTCTCTGCCTCTTCTGGGGGTGCTGCCCAAAATCCTCTCAGGGCTTTTCTCTCTCTCTCTGCCTCTCCTGGGGGCTGCCCAAAATCCTCCCGGGGCTTCTCTCTCTCTCTCTGTCTCTCCTGGGGGCGCTGCCCAAATCCTCCCGGGGCTTCTCTCTCTCTCTCTCTCTCCTGGGGGCGCTGCCCAAATCCTCCCGGGACCTCTCTCTCTCTCTCTGCCTCTCCTGGGGGCTGCCCAAAATCCTCCCGGGGCTTCTCTCTCTCTCTCTGTCTCTCCTGGGGGCGCTGCCCAAATCCTCCCGGGGCTTCTCTCTCTCTCTCTCTCCTGGGGGCGCTGCCCAAATCCTCCCGGGACCTCTCTCTCTCTCTCTGCCTCTCCTGGGGGCTGCCCAAAATCCTCCCGGGGCTTCTCTCTCTCTCTCTGTCTCTCCTGGGGGCGCTGCCCAAATCCTCCCGGGACCTCTCTCTCTCTCTCTGTCTCTCCTGGGGGCGCTGCCCAAAATCCTCCCGGGGCTTCTCTCTCTCTCTCTCTATCTCTCCTGGGCGTGCTGCCCACTCTGCCCGGCCGCATGGCTTCTCCTCCCCCTGCCCAAAATCCTCTCGGGCTCTTCCACTCTTCCACCCTTCCACCCCTCAGGGTCAGGCCTACCTCTCTCGGCCACATGGCTTTTCCCCTCCCGCCACCCAGCCAGTAGCTGGGCCGGGGGAGAGACCCAAACTCTTCCTGCTGGAAACCCAAAGAGAGCGTTCCCAGTGGACAGCTCTGCTTTTAACCCCTGTGTTCTCAGAGGCGTAACCAATACCTCACTGGTCAAAACAGGTGTCAATTTCAGAATCTGAACACCCATTGGCCTCTGGCCACTCCATCCCAGAAAACCTATTTCCTGTCAACCCACCACACACTGTCCCAAGGTTCTATCTGATCTTTCTGATCCTCGGCTTCACACTTCCATACCAGAGTGGTTTCTGTAACATTTTCTATAATCTTTTTATAGTGTGGCAAATAGCATTGCCATTGTGTGATGCCTCCTGATTCTCCCATAAGGGTTCCTAATATGCCATCACTTAGAATACAGTCTTTCTGGCTCATGGGTTTCATCCATGTTCCTATCTTCTCCCAAGTTTCCTTGACTACTTGCCTCGATTTGGGTACCTGTTTACAGGTAATTGTTTTGTTCTTTTGTATTTCAGGTAGTTTTGATGTTATGATTCCCTAATTTACTGGGTCTCCTGCTGCCTTTGGTATTGGCAGACAGGCAGTTATTCTACTGGTGTTTTGCATTTTGGCAAAATCTTTGACTAATCCAATCATTACATTCTCAGTCTGAATTGCATTAGAAACTTTTATCACCCGTGTTTCTGCTTGTACCTCTCTCTTAATTCTAGAATGAAGAGTGGTTAGTTGATCCTTTTGCATTCCATATCCCAAAGACATTAATGACCATAGCCTTAGCACAATTACTGATAGCATTCTCCAAGCAATTAAACACATCTTATCTGCAGCCTTGTTGGTTCCACAGTTTACACACTCCGTGATCCAGAATGGATTTTCTTCACTCGGGTATAGTGAATCCAGGGGTCCACACCGGCTACTTTGCTGTAAAGGTGGTCAGTAGTACCTGATGGGGTCCACTCCACTTTTCTTTCAGTGGTTCTTCATTCCAGTTTTTAATGTACACCTCATCTCCTGGATGTATGTTATGAACTGGATTCTCGAGAGTCAGCGGTCTATTCCACACGAGGATGCTCTGGAGCCGAGCTAAAGTTTTCCCGAGAGACAGAACATAATTATACACTTCCTGCTTTCCTGTGACGTGTACATTAGGGTTAGGCTCAGGAGATTCATATGGTTTCCCATACAATATCTCATAAGGACTGACTGACATCCCACTCCTAGGCTTTATCCGAATCCTCAACAGTGCTATTGGCAAAGCCTGGGGCCACCGCAGTTTGGCTTCTTGGCATATTTTACTGATTTGCCTTTTTAGTGTCTGATTCATCCTCTCTACCTGTCACTTGACTGGGGTCTCCACGGTGTGTGGAGGTCCCAAGTTATCCCCAGCAATCTACTTACCTCTTTTACTACTGTAGCTATGAAATGGGGCCCCCTATCTGATGATACCCCTAGGGGTACCCCGAACCTGGGAATAATCTCCTGTAGTAACCACTTAACTGTTTCCTTTGCTTGGTTTGTGCGACAGGGAAGGGCTTCTGGCCATCCAGAAAATGTGTCAACCCCCACTAACAGGTATTTGTATCCTCGAGTTCTTGGCAATTCTACAAAATCTACCTGCCAGTAGTCTCCTGGCTCTATTCCTATCCGAATTCTTCCTAGCTGGGCCTGTCGCCTAGCCACTGGGTTGTTTTTCAAGCAGAAATCACATTTTGACATTACTGATTTTGCCATTGTTAACATCCGTACCGAAATTAAACTCTCCTTTAGCAATTTTACCAATGCCTCTGCACCCCAATGACATTCGTTATGTTTAATTTGTAGAACTTCTCATTATCAAGGGGGGTACCACTATTTGTCCTTGTGCAGTCACATACCATCCCTCTGAATTCTTTTGTGCATTTAGCAAATGTGCCAGTCTCTCATCTTCTACTGAATATTTTGGTTTTGGAGGCAAATTTGAATTGGGATACATTAAGCTTTAAAGGTATCAATGCCATTGTTGTTTGCACCTCTTGAGCAACCTGTCGGGCTGCCCAGTCTGCCTTTCGATTTCCCTCACAGATTTTGGAGTTTCCTGATTGGTGTGCTTTACAATATATAATTGCCACTTGTTCAGGTTTCTGTACTGCTTTTATCAATTGCAGGACTGCATCCTGCTGTTTAATGTGCGTACCTCGAGAAGACAATAATCCTCTTTCTTTCCACAGTGCTCCGTGTACATGCACCACTCCAAAAGCATATTTTGAGTCAGTCCATATATTTACCTTTTTCCCTTCACTTAATTCTAGTGCCCTGGTCAAAGCAACCAGTTCTGCCTTCTGGGCAGATGTATTTGGTGGTAATGCCTTTGCCTCCACTACTGTACTGACTGTTTGTTACTGCATATCCAGCATATCTGGTTCCATTTTCCACGAAGCTGCTCCTATCTGTAAATAGCTCCCATTCTGGCTGCTCTAGTGGAACGTCTTTCAGGTCTTCTCTTGCTGAATAGGTGTACTCTATTACCTCTACACAGTCGTGCTCTAATGGGCCTTCTTCAGTTGTGGTACCTAGGAACAAAGCTGGATTCAAAAGGTTAGTTGTTTTTAATGTGACATCATCCTGCTCAGTCAGGACTACCTGGAATTTTATCATCCTGCTTGGAGATAGCCAATGGCCCCCCTTCTGTTCTAAGACAGTGGTTACCATGTGTGGTACATAGACATCTATGTGCCTTCCCATAGTAAGCTTCCTGACTTCTTCTATCAGCATCACAGTGGCTGCGACCGCCCGCAGACATGAAGGCCACCCGGCACTTATGTTGTCAAGTTGTTTGGAAAAGTAGCCCACCGGCCTTTTCCAGCTTCCCAGACGTTGGGTCAGGACTCCTAGTGCTAGGCGCAGCCTTTCATGTACAAACAGCTGAAAATCTTTAGACAGATCAGGTAACCCTAATGCTGGAGCAGTTGTCAGTGCTTCCTTTAATTTTAGGAAGGCTTCTTTCTGTGGCTTGCCCCAGGTGAATGGCTGTGTCTTCTGAGCTTCATACAGGGCTTTCGCAATCAGTCCATAGTCCATGATCCACAGGCGACACCATCCTGCCATCCCGAGGAAGACTCACAACTCATGTAAATTTTGGGGCTCTGGAATAGCACAAATAGCTTGGATACAGTTAGTACCAAGTTTTTGTTGCCCTTGTGAAATTTCACATCCCAGGTAGATCACAGTCTGTTGGGCAATTTGTGCCTTTCCTCTGGACACTTTATAACCTCCCATTCCCAGTGAATTTAATATCTCAATGGTTACCTTAATACAGGTTGCTTTTTCTTCTGTAGCTATTAGTATATCATCAACATACTGTAACAACAGGTATTGGTCTCTTGGTACTTGCCCATTCTCGGTCCAAATCTCCAGCTTCTTGCAGTTGGTTTCTGAACAGGGTCGGCGAGTTCTTGTCGTTTCTAGGTGAGCTGGGTCTTCTTCCGTTCCCTGGGTTTTCCCACTCAAAGGCAAACAGTTTCCTACTTTCTTGTCAAGGGTATGCAGAAAAAGGCATCTTTTTTTAAATCAACTACAGTAAACCATTTATATATCTCTTTTACGGATGTCAGCAATGTGTAGGGATTTGTTACCACTGGGTAAATGTCCTTTGTTATTTTATTTATTGCTCTCAAATCCTGCACTAATCTATATTCACCATTTGGCTTCTTTACTGGAAATATTGGTGTATTAAATTCTACTGTATATTTATTACAAGTTCTTGAACCTGTTTTACAGGTTCTATGCCTATATTCACCCAAAACCATCGCCTTGGCAATGCTTTCCTGCTGGAACTGATTGCCCTGGCAAAACTGGCTATTCAAGTCTGGACGTTCTCATTTTCAATGTCCCTGCTGTTTGCAATATGCACATTGATTCAGGCTTAACCCTTGCGTAACTGGTCTCCTACCCCGACTATTCCTGCCATGACCCTTGAAATTCGGGTTCCCTTTTCCCTGTATTACTGCCAAAAGATTCTGCTGCTGCCTTTTACTAGCTTCTCTTTCACGATTATTATATACCTTTTAGGCTACCTCAAGTAGCTTATCCAAATTCCTTAATTCCTCTCCTTCTAATTTTTGCAATTTTTCCGAATATCATCTTGTGACTGACCCAAGAATATGAGAGCGAGCTGAACCTTTGCTTGTTCTGTGTCTATTTGGAGATCTGTATATTTCCTTGCTGCCTCCTTAAGCCTCTCCAAAAACGCAGTGGGAGATTCTTTCTTTTCCTGCCGAACCTCATATAATTTAGACCAATTTATAGTTTTGGGCACAACATTCTGAACTCCTATTTGGATCCACTCCTGATATTTCCGTAGTCTCCTCATACCCCAAGGTAAATTAGGGTCCCATTTCGGATCCTCAGTTGGGAAATTCTCATCTAAAGTTCCTGTTATGAGCCCATTTCTAATATCCTCCCTTGCCCTTTCTTTGGCTGCCTTAAGTACCATCTCTTTCTCAGTAGAATCCATTAAAATATCTAATATTACTTGTATGTCATCCCAGTCAGGATTCTGAGTTTTTTATAACCATTTTTACTACTCATGCTACCTTATCAGGATTTTCTCTATAAGTTCCGGCTGATTTTTTCCAAATAACCAGATCCGCAGGGGAAAAAGGCACCTTTACGAATACTGGCCCTTCCACTCCTACACCTTGTCGCAAGGGGGCAATCACAGTCCGTTTTTGTCTGCCTATGTCTTTTCTATCCACGACCAGGGCAAGCTTTGACCGACTTCGAGTTCTGTGGGCTACCGGGGTCGTCGACCCACCACCATCGCCATCTCCCCCACCCACATCCCTCCCCCTCCTTTCTATCACAGTTAGGTTTTGCTCATCTTCCGAGGAAGAGGGATCAGGTGACGATGGGAGAGGAGGATAAAGAGGGAAAGGTGTACTAGATGAGACAGGTTCAGGACTAGGTGGGGCAGGCAGTGGGATAGGGACAGGTGAAGCAGGTGGGATAGGGCTAGGTTCTCTTGGTCTTATTGGAGCTACCTGTAAATCAATATCTGTATAATTTTCCCTACTCAGGCTTTCTTTCAATGCCAAGTGTTCTAGACAATGTTTCTCACAAACCCCACACTTATCACTTGCAGATGTTTTAACCACCATTAATCCACATTCATTCTGCCATTCAGGCTTTCCCCGTAAGTAGAAAAACAAATCAACATGCGGAACCTCATCCCATTTTCCTTCTTGTTTACAAAACGACATTAACTGCGAAATAGTGTTATATTGCAGAGTCCCGTATTTTGGCCATTATTCACCATTCTCCAAGACATATTCTGGCCACCATGTATTACAATAATCAATCAACTTAGCTTTACGTAATTCTTCCCCAAAATTTCCCTGTTTCCAATGTGCTAATAAGCACCCCAAAGGAGAAGTTTGCGGAATAGAGGCATTGCTGCCCAAAATCCCTTTGAGCTTCTCCATCCAAAAATATACCACAAATTGCCGAACCTGCAACGCTTTCACGATTGTCTTACAGAACGGCGCCTAGGCAATACCACCAGGAATTCCTTTAGCCCAACCAAGCGTAGCTTTCGCTGCGTCTTATTGGCAGGCACCCAACCAAGTAAAAGCACCTTACCTTTCTCCCAGGGACGTTGTGAGCGGCAGAGGCGGTCGCGGCTGATGGGCTCCCCGAGAATCCCTCGGTGCCGGCTGGAGCGTGATTGGATCTCGAACTCGCTCAGCAGCAATCACAGGGTCCCATCTGGGTCGCCGAAATGTTAACGTTCAGAAACACATAATCACATAAGCGATTATATGTCGGTGCTTTTATTAAGAGCTCTGGGGGTCAGGGGTGATAGACCCAAATCTGACTCCGCCATACATTCGAGGTTAACAGGCTTTTATATTCTATCGTTATATAACTTTCATGTTAATTATTAAACTTATATTGTTCTATTGTATACATAGATTTCAGCTAAGCATAGCCCCCCCTTAAGTTTCCAACATAGTTTCTCATTATTCTTCTTATGATTATATAATAATTATATTTAATTACTAAACAATCATCACATCTAACAATTATATAATTTATCATACTGCTTACGCAGGTGCAGTGATCTGAGAAAACACAAAGCCTAACATTTTCAGAATCTATCTTTAACATTTTCCAGGGCCCCCATTATCATTATGGTTGTATTTCCTTCTGCCAAATTCATGTTATTAGGTGGGGCTCCTAAATTTGTGCAATTATAGCTTGTTTCAGAAGCAAGTATCACTGAAATGCATTTGGGCTTAAGTGTGGTTATGACCATTACCGTAGTGATTTCATTGTAGATAAAAGAAGTGAGCGTCTCCATCTGATGGGTTAAGCTTTTTGATGTGTATGCCAAATTTGGTTCATGTTGGGGCTGATTACTCTTGCACAAAGGATAAGCAGTCCTTCAGTGGTTAACTTAATCTTCAGTGGATGCATGCTGGCATCATTCCGGGTAATGTTCCTGAAAGGTAAAACCAGACACGTCTTGGCCGGGTTTGTCTGAATGGATTACCCCATTAAAAAGATGGGAAAATCCTCTGTGCACTAATTATGTGCAGTGCTCAACTGCTGTCAGTAGCTTCCCAAACAAGTGGTCCACTGTAAAAGCATGGTAATATGGATGATGTTTTGCTGCTACCTTTCCCGAAAGTGTCTTCTGAGAAAGCTACTCGGGCAAGTACAGACAGTCACTCAATCCACACTCTCACCACAGCTAGGTCAGCGAAGAAAGATGGAAAGGGTCTCTGTATAGAGTTCCAGCAAGGTTTTTTGTAGATCACACTGAAGGAATCCAGGGACAAAGATGAGCAAACAGTGCAGGGCCCTGGGGTTAAGTATGGGGACTGGAGCCAATTATTTAGGGGCACGGGGGTAGTACAAGGGGCAGGGCAAAGGGCAGTGACGTATGAGGAAAGGGCAGATTAACATAATGCTGCAGGGCATCATGGGAGAAGCCCCTTTTGACTCACCCTGAGGAGTGAGATATTCTCAAAGCCTCTGGTAAGTTCTTCCAAGGCAACATCCTAGAAGTTTCCCTAATAGGCTCAAAGGCCTCCACAGTCCACAAGGTTTAGTTAGAGTCATAGGCACAGTTCCAATCTGGTAAACTCACCATAACAGATTGTCCTTGTTGTAGTGGTATTGGGGATTTTCACTTGTTGGCTGGTGGAACATGAAGTCCCACTTTTGCTAAGAACGTACATCTCACAAGACTCCCAATGGGCCCATCTGTTATTTAATTGATGAAGTATTTTGGAAAGTTGAGCAGCCCACTAGGCCTCATGTGGTTTAAGGCTTCCTTTCAATAAGGCATTTGCCCTTTTCACTATTTCATTTGATTTGGGCTAATATGGAGTGTGGAATATCCATGGGATTTCTTCTTTTTTTAGCCCATTCTTTCACTTCCTTACAGGAGAAATGCGCACCAGTATCACTTTGGATGGTATCTGGGGTAGGCAAGCTTGAAAACCAAGACAACAGCCTCCATACTGTATTTCATCCAAATGCCTTTGTTTTGGCCTTATGGCACTTAGTTGCCATATGTAGGCTGGAGACCACTTTCACTCCTGTGAGGATGTATTGATATCCTGCAGATGGTTTGAATGGCCAGATAGAATCAATTTGCCAGGTAGACCACCTTTACTCTGTTCAGCAAAGTAAATTGCTTCTCTACCAAGTGTGACCTAATTTCTGATGCAGTCATTCTCCCAATTGATACCACTCAGAATTTAAGTGGTCCTCTTTTTATCTCACTAATATTAGTCAGTTCATCCACCTTTTGATTCCAATGTGTGGCTGATTTATCATTCTTGGCATGAACTTTCACCTATCCCATCTTGAATGGTGTTTTTCTGCCTATATATAGCACTAATTTCCAATCTTGAGTTCTTCAAACCAGAAATCTGTTTACTTCCCTGTTCAGTGATTCCCATTGACAGAGTCACTGTGTGGTGCCAGCCCAAACAGCATAGGAGTCTACATACATCACTTTTTCTTTGTTCTCAGCTGCAAGAACAACTGTTTCTATTTCTCCTACTTGTGCATTACCTTCACCTTCTTCTGTTACTTGTTTGCCTGTGTTAATGTTTAATGCAGTAGCCTTGTATTGGCATTTACCATTTATCCTCCTTGCTGAGGCACCAGTGAAACAGATATCTCCTGTCAGTGTTTGTTAAAGGGAGGTGCATTTAAAAATGGTGAGGATTTGAAAGGTTGATGTAATGCTAATGGGTCTGCATTTATAAGCATTTGAAATGTGGTTGTTTTAGCTTGTCCTTCAGTTAATTCTATTCCCTCTGCAATCCCTGTCAAGTAGGCATACTATTTCCTGCATGTAGATTTGTGTGCAATTCCTTCTGGGGGAGGAGTACCCTTTAGGATTACTTCCAGCAAGTTAAAGGGTCCTCTGGTTTGCACAGGTTGTTCCTGATGCATTTTTTTCAGCTTGTATTACTGATCAGACTAAAGATAAAAGCCTCTTTTCTCACTTGGAATATCTCAGTTCTGTTTCTTTAAAAGCAGTCAAACTGAACATTAAAGGTCTCTTAGGTCTATCTGGGCCACTTTAAAACAGGTTACAGTAGGTACAATGCTCAACAAAATCCAAATCTTCTATAATGGGGTCCTGGAGATGTACTGGTCACAGCAATTGATAGATTCTTAATTCCTGTATTAGGGTTTTAACTGCCTCCTCATGTTCTGTATTCCACATCTATGGTTTTCCCTTTTGTAAAAGTGAATGGGGGGGGGGGAGCAATGATAAAAAATCCAGGTACATTCTTGTACTGGGTTTGCATGGCCTGGTTTTTGGTAGTAGGGGGGCTACAGGGGTGGCTCTTGTGAGGAGCTGCTAGAAGCTTCCTCAGTGTCCAGCAGAGACAACCCCTGGTGGATCCAAAGATGGACAGGCTGCTGGCCAAGGCTGGGCCAATTAGAAGTGGTGGTAATGCCTCTGTGATAACAAATTTAAGAAGAAATCAAAACAAAAAGTTGGGGCACAGTTTTAATTACGGCCAGAGAAGAACAGAGTGAGAACATGTGAGAAGAGCAACTCTGCAGACACCAAGGTCAGTGAAGAAGGAGGGGGAGGAGGTGCTCCAGGCACCAGAGTTGATTTCTTTGCAGGCTGTGGTGGGGACCATGGTGAAGCAGCTGTCTCCCTGCAGCCCAAGGAGGGCCACAGGAATGCAGAGATCCACTGGGATGCAGCCTGTGGAGGAGCCCCATGCCGAAGCAAGTGAATGCCTGGAGGAGGCTGTGAGCCCATGGGAGACCCATGGAGAGAGGGGTCCTACTCCCATTCTGGAGCAGGCTGTCCTTGAAGGACTGCACCCCGTGGAAGAGTGACCCATGCCACAGCAGTTTGGGGAGGACTGCTGCCTGTGGGATGGACTCACATTGCAGCAGGTCGCAGAGAGCTGCTGCTCTTGAGATGGAGCCTCATCAAGAAGTGCGTGGAGAACTGTCTCCTGTGGGAGGGACCCCATGGTGCAACAGGGGAACGACTCCTCTCCCTGAGCAGCAGGAGAAACCATGGTTGATGAACTGACCATAACCCCCATTCCCTGTTGTCAGTTTGACATGGGAGGAATTCAGGGAAGTAAAGCAAAAACTTTTTGTGTAACTGACAATCTGTTAAACCACTAAGAAGCTGAACATGCTTCTGTGAAAGACACATGTTAAAGATTAAAAACCTGGGAACTTCTCTCTTTCTTTTCCAGTCAGCAAAGAGGTAACAGGCCCAGGCTGTAGCCCTGCCCCTGTCTCAGCCAGGCCAGGCCGGGCAGCCCTGCCCTGGGCCAGGCCCCCCCTTTCCCTGGGCTGCCCGCTGCTCCCCCCCCCCTCCCCCCCCCGCCTCGTCGGCCCCCGTTCTGGCTGGGCCGGGCTCTCAGCAGCTTACAGGCAGGAAGGGGTGGGAGGCTGCAGAGCCCTAGCCAGAACAGGGCTTAATGCAGCCTTCGCAGGGTTTTGGGGTATCCTCATCTGGCCGTCGCTGCTCCGGATAGTGCAGCCTTGTTCAGCACAGCTTGCCTGAGCTCCCAGGCAGTTCCCAGCTGCAGGGTACCTTAGCAAGCTTAGGTGATATCAGTTCTTTCGTGATTATCAGCTCATTTTGTGATTTCAGCTCTTTAGCTTGCTAAGTGCCTTAGGCAGATGCAGGGAGAGAGAGGAGAAGGGCTGCGTGTGGTTCCACAAGGATGTCTTTATTGGCAGCCTCTGCGAAGGTCTCAGGGACAGAGTCTTCTGCTGAACTAGGCAAAAGTAGCTCTTTATATAGGGTACAGGAGTTTTAGAAATTGTATAATAGTAAGGGTCAAAAGGAAAGTGACCGATAGTCTTACAGAGAGATAAGCAAGGGTCTGAAGGCGGAAAAGGGGCTTCTTAGGTCCAGTCACCATTACTAGGCATTTCCTATCTTAGGCTGCTGACCGCCAGGGAGGCCTTGAAGGCCCTGTGCCTGCTACAACTCCACTTTCTGTATTTAGAAAAAAGGCGTTCCCTATAGTTCTTTTGAAACAATGAACAAGGCATGAGAACATAGCTAATACAATGACAATTACAAGGAGAATCCACAACATTCCCTTAACCAAAGATTCAACCCATCCTGTTAATCCGCATTGACCGAAAAGGTCATTGACCCAGTCTGGGTTGTTTTCTACTTTTAAGTCCTTCACGAGTTCTTTCAGTTTCTGGATGTTTGTGTGGATGGATTCCAAGCGTGAAGAGAGATTGAAGCAGCACATCCCCTCAAAGTCTTGGCAGCCGTGTCCATGGGCAAGCAGCAGGAAGTCAGTTGCTGCTTGATTTTGAAGTGATGCGTGTCTTGTGGTTTCTTCTTCCTTTAAGAGATCGCTCAGGGCAGCCAATGTAGTGTTGGCTTGCTTACTGAGACAGCACCTGAGGTGATTTATTTCACCAAGGGCTTTAGCTGAAGCTACCCATGGTAAGAACAGGGAGACAGCAATCCTTTTTGGTTTGTTCCAATAGTATAATTTGGGGATTGCAATTTTCATCAAATTCCGTGTAGGATCTTTTGTGGCGTTATAATTCACTTTCTTTTTTCCAGTTATGTAACAGGGTGATATTTGGAGTGAGGGTAGAAAGTTTTCCAAGGGTACAGGGACCTCCCTGGAGCTGTGAGGGGATCCCAGGCCATACTCAGTCACCGCAGATGAGAAATGTTCCCTTGGGTAATACTTTGGGGTGGAGAGAGGATACAGAGATTGCACAAGCAATGTAATTACACCAACCGGGATAGGCTTTGTTAATGGGTGATATGTCTTTTTGGTATGTGTTTTTTGTCTGGTCAATTTCTGGCCAATTATTTTTCGGACGTCTAAAGTAAATTTTGACACAGTATGTAGCCTTGGAGGACCCCAACAGGTCCAATTCTTGGGGTTCCTCTAGAGCATTGGGCAACATTTTTGTCCACTCATCCCGAGTATCAACCACATTGGGTCTCTTACCTGTGTTGCGGAGAAGCTCTGAGTTAAAGACGGGCCAGTCATCTGCTACAAAGGGAATTCCTACCAGACATGTGGAAAGTGGGTTATCAATGCTGCCCATGGATAAGCACATGTTATCTTGTTTTAATGTCCTTGCTAAGGTTACTCAAACATTATGGCTAGGCTGTGGGCTAATCCAGCCAAAGGCACGCGGTACGGTGAAGAACATCCAGGCGGCAGTGAGGACAGCACCAACGGAGATATTTTTCATCTTTGGGCAGGAATAGGGCTTCTGATAGGGAATATAAGCAGAATTTGTTATCTTTATGATGAGAGGGTTTTTTCCCTTGTTCTTTTCTCTGTTCCCCTCCTCCCCCCCTTTTTCTTTTAATTTCTAAGCTACACTAAGCGAGGAGGAGTGGGTAGGAGGTTAAGGGGTTTTAAAAGGTTAGGAAGAGGGAATAATAGGGTTTTTTGAAATACAAAAAAAGGTAACAACACATAATTCAGAGAACACTTGTGTTAAGGCTATCTATGGCTTGATGCAGCAGAATGTTGTTTAGCTTTCGATTTTGTCTGCTGTCTTGTGATTGGGCGGTCTGTTCTTGTGTTTGTGGGTATTCGGCGACATCTTCGTCTCCAGGCAGAACTGGTTTGGTTTTGAGGAGGTCTTGTGTTTGCCTCAGGAGAGTTCTTGTCCCCGTTTGCAGGAGCAGTGTTTGCAGTGCCTAGGTATGGTTTTATGTTTTTTCCTGGGTACCACCTTGGACCAGATGGTAGTAGCACGCACGCATATCCTCTACCCCAGGTGATCAACTGGTAAGGCCCAGAAATTTGGTGTGTTTCAGGGTCCTTCACGAGCACCGGTGGTTTCTCAGTGAGCTTTGCTTGGGTGGTATTTGCAAAGTGGCAAAGTATTGGTGGGTCAGGCTCTGATGCTGTACAGTTCAGGAAGTTGGTGACATAGAGAGCCTTGCAAAGTCTTTCTACTGGAGATATGATTCTCGTGTCCCTGTTCTGTTGATCAAGGACTCTTTTGAGGGTTTGATGTGTCCTTTCCACGATGGATTGTCCTGTGGGGTTTGCAGGTATGCCGGTCTTGTGTGTTATGCCCCATTCACTGAAGAACTCCTTTAACTTGCGGGAGGTATAGGCAGGTCCATTATCTGTTTTGATCTCCTTTGGTACTCCCAGGGCGGCAAAGGCGAGGAGAAAGTGTTTTATTGTGTGCAGTGTATTTTCTCCTGCATGTGATGATACAAATACTGCTCCCGAAAACGTGTCGACCAATACATGCACGTATTCTGACCTTCCAGAAGGTGCGTAGTGAGTTACATCTGTCTGCCACAGCTGGCAGCTATTCAGACCTCGGGGATTGACTCCCGTCCCCATAGATGGTATCTGATAGTTTTGACAGTTCGGACAAGTAGCAACAATAGCTTTTGCCTGATCCTTTGACAGCTTGGACATTCTCCTAAGGGCAGGTACATTTTGATGAAAAAATGCGTGTGACAACTTTGCCTGGGCAAAGATGTTAGGAACATTAGCAGTTTCTGCTGCCATTGCTAATGCATCTCACTTTCCTGTTACCTTCTGCAACAAAACCTGGGAGGTCAGTGTGTGACCTCACATGCATTATAAGGTAAGGTTGCTTTCTGTGGGAGATCAGGTGTATTAATTTAGAGAGCAGTTGGTACAACTTTGGATTAGAAACCTCTTTAAGAAGAGCGTGTTCTGCTCTCATAGCTATAACAGCAACATAAGCTGAATCTGTAACCAGATTGAAAGGTTCATTTTTAAATTTTTCAAAGGCTCTGACCACAGCCGCTAATTCTGTGATCTGTGGAGATTCCTCCACTATTTGTATGTTAGAGTCCCAATTTTGTGTTTGGGGGTCTTTCCATGTAATCACCGACTTGTGGGAAGACCCTGAGCCATCTGTAAAGAGGGTTAGAGCTTTGAGAGGTTTTCTACTTTGGATTTGTTTTGGAATCAAATGGAAGGTTACATCAGGGTTAAAAAGTTTGTGTTTTGGGATCTTAACTGAAGTTTGACCCGTATAGCTATCTAGGGCAAACTGGAGGCTTTCATTGGTCTGGATCAAATCCTCAAAGTCTGTGAGGGTTATTGGCAAGTATATGCATACGAATTCACACCCTGGAAGTGAGCAGAGGTGAGTTCTAGCCTTTTCTATTAAGTGTGCTATGACCTCCTGGTAGGTGGTGTCTTTGTAAGCTGGCTATTTGTAAAAATCCATTCCAGTATCAACAAAGGGTCTCGAAGCTGGGAGTCCCATTGGAAAATCAGTCCATGGAAACGAGGTGCTTTTCCCAGGATGATGAACTGGAAAGGCAGGCTGGGCTCGAAGCGATGGGCTTTGCGTGAAGACAGGGCTTCCTGGACCTTGGTGATGGCACCTCTGGCTTCTGCCGTGAGAGTGCAGGGAGAGTCCAGGTCTTTAGGCCCACGAAGAAGGTTGAACAGGGGAGCCAGGTCCTCTGTTCTAATTCCTAGCAGTGGACGTACCCTGTTGATGGATCCGCACAGGCTGTGTAAGCCCCTCAGTGTTTTTGGGTCGTCGTTGATGGTGAGCTGCTGGGGTACGATGGTCCTTTCCCGGATCTGGACTCCAAGGTAAGTCCATGGGTTGGTGCACTGTATTTTATCCTCGCGAATCTCCAATCCTGCCTTTTCTATGGCTTCAATAGTCTTTTTAACTGTTTTGTCCAAGTAAGCTTTATCTGAAGCACACAACAGGATATCATCCATATAGTGGTGGATGATAGCATCTGGAAATAATTTCTGAACGGGAGACAGGATGTGAGCCATGTACCACTGGCAAATAGTGGGCGAGTTTTTCAGACCTTGAGGAAGATAACACCAATGATATCTTTTGAGCGGGGCCTCTTTGTTAAGAGAGGGAACGGAAAAGGCAAACCGTGGAGCATCCTCAGGGTGTAGAGGAATGCTGAAGAAACAGTCCTTAATGTCTATGATAGCAAGTGTCCAGTCTCTAGGCAGCATCTATGGGGAGGGCAGGCCAGGCTGGAGGGGGCCCATGTCCTCGATGACCTCGTTGATTCTGCGAAGGTCATGGAGGAGCCTCCACCTGTTTGTCCCAGGCTTTGGTAGAACGAAGACTGGAGAGTTCCAAGGGCTGTCAGACTCTACTATGTGGCCTTTTGCGAGCTGTTCTTCCACGAGGGTGTTTAGGGTGCGCAGCTTGGCTTTAGAGAGGGGCCACTGTTCAATCCAGATTGGCTTGTGGCGTTTCCAGGTGAGACGAGGGGTATCTGGCAGTGCATGTGCCTCAGTGGCCCCAATTAGAAATCCCCAGTGGGAATACGTAGGGAAGACCCCCACTGGGATAGAACGTCCCTGCCCCAAAGGGTGATGGGGGCCCTTATCACAAATGGGCGGATGGTTGCCAGCTTGCCTTCCGGCCCTTTAACGAGGATGCTGTTCTTGCTTCTCATGGATATTGTAGCTCCACCAATCCCAGAAATCATGCCTGCAACAGGTTGTAGATCCCAGTGTGCTGGCCATTCTGAGCGGGCGATGATGGTCACATCAGCACCGGTGTCCAGCATCCCGGGTAGGTGGATCTTCTCTCCTTTGCAGGTAAGGCCGCACTCGATGGTAGGCTTGCTTGGTCCCACAACTTGTGCCCACATTGCTGTAGGGTTGAGAGGAATCTGTTCCCTGTGATTCTTTGGGTGTAAGAAGGCTTGTGCGATTGGAGTTCCCTTTGAAAGAAAAAATGGTAAGTCCACGTAGTGTACTTGGACAAGAATCTCTTGTGCCGGCTGCACTGTCAGCACTTCTGGAAGAACGAAGATCTCCTTTGGGCTATTAAGAGTCACCTATAATTAAAATGTCCAAAGGACCACCTTTCGGCCCATATTTGCCTGTGGGAACACGGTAAACATTCTCATTATTAAAGTCAATGGACAGAGCAGTTACCAGTCGCCAGCGGGTTCCCATCTGTATCGCCCCGTGTGTTGGATCCTCTTCTTGTGGTCCGGAACATCCTGGGATGGCGTGTGGTTGGGTCTGGGTGGCCTTTGATTTGTTGTCGCAGCCCGGGGCTCCACCGGGTTGCGCGGGGCGTTTTGCCCGGACGCTGCTGGTAATGCTGCTGATTCTGGGGTCTTTGATAAGTGTTACGGTGGTATCGGAGAGGTGACCTTTCTGGGCAATCCTTTATGTAATGTCCAAGATCCCCACAGTGATAGCATTTCGCTTGGTCTTTAGAAGCCATTACTGCATATGCACCAGAAACTCCTTCAGCAATACCCTTAGCAACTGCTTGGGCCACTGTATTTTCAGTGGACAAGTGACACGTACAGCATTCCAGCATTTGCTCTATGGTAGGGTCTGTATCCACAGGTAGAGACCTCAAAATGGCTTTACATCGTTCATTTGAGTTACTCAAGGCATGCTTACATAAGAGTTCCTTCCTTGCCTCTGTGCTCTCTATCTGTTTCTCCCAAGCATCTCTAAGTCTGTCCACAAGTTTTATAAAACTTTCACCTATCTCTTGTTTAATAGTAGAAAAATGCATTGTTGGCATTGACTCATCATGCATGAGAAGTAAAGAGGTTTTTGCTGCAAGTGCAATGTCTTGCAGGGCCTCTTTATTCAAAGTTTCCAATTGGTCCCCCGGTTTCTGTAAATCACCTTCCCCCGCCAGTTGTTCTACTGTAAAATTTGTCTTCTTAGCATCTGCAGAATATGAGTCTGATAATGTTTTTAATTGTTTATTCCAATGCCTGTCCCATAACATATATTCTGCTGGGGACAGGAGGCAGTGTGAAATATTTTTCATATCGTGGGGAAGTAGGACATGTGCTGAGAACATGGCTTGTAAGAAATTTCTAAAAATATGTGAGCCTCTGCCATGTTCTTTGGCTATATTTCTTAGTTGCACGAGCTCCTTTATTTGAGTTTGGCTTCCATGTCTTTATAGCGGATTCCCCATGATTTCTTCCCTGGTTATACTCTACAGGGAAAGCATTAATTTTCTGTGCCAGTTCCCAATCACCAGCCTTAGTTGCCTCTATCTTAATAAGAGCCCATGGATCAGTATATATTGTGTCAGAGTCACTGCAAGTGCTCTGGTCCTCTGAGGAGGACTGGGGGGGGGGCAATCCGTGTCCTATGCTTTTTTCGGCGTTTAGAGGTGGCGTTTTTCAAGGGTTTTGGTGGCTGTGGGGGGATACATGGCATAACCTGGCCAGGGGGAGGCGCCATTGGAGCTGGAATGGCAGCGCAGCATGCACAGGACTGGGTGGGTGGAGTAGCACCGTGGGGGGTCTCTGGGATTCCAGTCGGGTGACATTGAGGGTGGGTGGGGGGTTGCGGGGACGGCTGGTGAGGGCAGGGGGGTTGGGCGAGCTGGGGGTGTGGGCATGGGGGAAGTGGGGATGAGGAGGCAGTGGGACCGGCATGGGGTACCGGGGTAACGGGGTGGTGTGCTGGGATGTGGGGACTCCCTGCTGTGGCAGGCAGGGTGCAGGGAGGAGGAGCAGGACTGCATTCAGGTACAGCATCTATCTTTTCTAGCTTTTTCTGAATGTATTCCCAAGATTTAGTCACAAACTGCGTTTTCAACAAAGCCATCCCCACCGGAGAGTCGGGGTCCGCCCCCGAATACATTCTCAGACCCTTGCGGAGTCTCTCCAGCCATTCCGTGGGGGTCTCATCTTCCCCTTGGCACGCTCGGAGTACCTTGCTCATGTGCTGTCCCTTTGGTACCGCCTCCCTGATACCCTGAATTATATTTCTCAAATTTATCATTTTCCGCCTCCCCTCCTCCATCTGGGCATTCCAAGACGGTTTCTGGTTTGGCCATCTCTTGTCCCCGCTTACCCCCCCCCCCATTCGGGTTCCTCCTTTGTTTGCTGCCTCGCCCAATGGGCCAGGGGAGGGCCGCCTCCGGGGACGGCCACCCGCCCCTCCTCAGTTCTGAGAAGGGTCCATGGCAGCAGCTGCCCACATGGGAGTGGAGCCGCCGCCGCCGCTCGTTCATGTGGAAGGGAAGGCACCGCAGCCCACTCCGGTGGGAGCGGCGGCGCCGTGCCCTGACCCAGCAGGAGCGCCGCCCCGGGAGGCAGCGCGGGCACCGGCCGTGCCTGAGCCTGTCCGGGCTGAGGCGGAAGAACAAGGTAAGGAGGTGGGAAACTGCCTAAAGGCTCCCCTTCCCCCCCCCATCCACCGCGTGTCTGAGGGCTCGCACTGGGCACAAACTCGCACCAGTGCACCTCCACACCTCGGCACACTCAACCTCCTCTAAATCCTGCAGGCAGCGATCAAACACGCGATCGCACAAGGACTCGCAAGCCCCAAAAGCGCCGAAAATCGGCCACACCACGTATTTTCCGATCTCCTTCCCTTCCCATTTTTCCATGCAAAAATGGACCATTTTCTCCTTGGATTTCCCCACTCTCGGACTTTCGTCCCAATGTTCTAACATCCATCCCAACGGACTATCTATTGGGATTTCTGGCAGAACTTTCCTGGTGACGTGGTTTGACAGGAAGTAGGTTTTCTGGGATGCTGTAGTTACACCAATGGGTGCTCAGATTTTAATATTGGCACCTGGTTTGGCCACTGGGGCATTGGATACGCCTCTGAGAACACAGGGGTTAAAAGCAGAGCTCTCCCTTGGAAGCTCTCTTGCGTTTCCGTGAGGGAAGCAGATCAGACCTCCCCCGGCCCAACTGCTGGCTGGGCGGGGGGAGGGGAAAGCCATGCGACCAGGAGAGGTAGGCCTGACCCTGAGGGGGGAAGGGTGGAAGAGAGAGAGACACCGGGAGCCATCGGGCAGCGCCCCCCCCTCCCCCCCCAGGGAGACAGAGAGAGAGAGAGAGCCGGTGCCTGGGACTGTTGCCTTGAAATTTGATATCGTGCTGGCAGCATAGCCCGCCTGCGGAGAAGGAGGGGGGGGTGCAGGAGAAGGTGGAGAAGGTGTCCGGCCGCTTGTGGGAGTTTTAACCCCTTTTTGGACAATGAAAACTTTACAGAGCATTGACCTTTCCTAGAAGAGAGATAGAGATGAAGTGGAAGAAGGAAATGTGCAAGTGTGATGAAGGTCTGGGCCAGTGAGAGATGTGGGAAGAATAGAGAAGAACCTTAGGTGGGAAGAGATGATGGAGTGGCTTTTTGCTGGACTCTTTTTGTATAGCCACGGACAGAACCATGTTTCCTTGTGATACAGAGACTGCATCCAGGGGGAGGCAATGGCTCAGAGCCAAGAGGGTTCAGTGTTGGTACCCCTCGGTCCCAGGGGGTGAAAAAATTTGGGGGGGACAGGTGTCCCAAAGGAGAGACTGTGCCCTTTTTTGAACTGGACAAAGCACCCTTAAAAGGAAAACCCTAGACGCAGCTCTGGTCCATGTTCAGTGGTGAGAGCACTGGACATGGAAGGCACTGGACATGGAAGGAAGATGTCACGACGGCAGATGTACTCCGGGCGGTGCCACAAGTGACACGGAAACACACGAGGTTTCAACGGTGTTTCCAGGGGAAGCCTATGGTACAAGAAGGACTCCTCTCCTCTTGATGAACTGAGGATTGATTGTCTGAAGGCTGGTGCTGGACCGAGAGTTGGTGATTTGGGGGATGGATGTATTGTATTGGAAATTTGGTGGGGGGAGGAGGAAATGTTTTTTGGAAGGTTTTCATTTTCCCTGTGTGTTTCTTTTTACTTGTAGTTGTAGCGTAGTTAATAAAGCTTTCTTTTCTTTATTTCCAAGTGGAGGCCTGCTTTGCTTATTCCTGGTCACATCTCACAGCAGAAACCAGGGAGAAGGTATTTTCATGGGGGCACTGGCATTGCGCCAGCGTCAAACCACGACACCAGGATCCTGGGGAGGTTTTTCCTGGGATTTTCTCTGGAGTTTGCTTTTTCCCAACCCCATCTTTTCAAGGATTTTTGCAATTTTTCTTACCTTGTCTCCTCCTGCCGTGACGTTCGCTGCGGGTCCCGTTTCTTTGTCCGGTGTCGGTTTCTCAGGCTCGCGAAAAGCCGCCAGTCTTACTGAGTCGAGCAGAGAACTGTTCTGCTGACTTTTTAGACTGATTCTTACCTGTTTCCTCCGGATCAGAAGGCAGACGGGCTCCTAGAATTTTCTACGATCATCTCTTCCCCCTCCTGACCCCAACCGTGACCGATTTTCCCCCTCGGACTCCCCCCGAGCCTCGCGTCCTGTGTGTGTCAAGCAAAACGTTCTGCTTCCCCCTTGACCAACCACGTCCCTCGCAGGATAGTGGAAATGCAATCGTGGGTTCTGCACTCGCCCCATGACAGAGTCATGTCTCACACACACATTCGGTCACACCCCACTCAACCACACGATACTCACGGTTCCTTTTCCTGTGTGGATTTCTTCGTGCACATCGATTTTTCCGAGTGAAAAAAAACCTTGGGCTCGGAGATCCCTCTGGATCGTACAGAGTTTCCAAGAATTGGGCCCATTTTTATCCCTCCTTTGCTGTGGCTTTGGTTTCGGTTCTTGTGAATTTGATTGGTTTTTCAGACTCCAATCCTGCTCAGACCGCTGAAATCAGCAGGGCGCCTTCCGGGCAGGAAGGGGGCCCCGAACCCCAATATCAAATCACGACGGGTTGTCACCAGATTGTTATAAATGATCAAATCGTGAGCCAAACTTATAAGAAAATTTAGCAAAGATTTATTAATTTGTATGCGAGACCGAAGTTTGGTCGTCAAAACCACCACAGCCAAAGAGTCAGCGTCGAGCCCGGGTTCGGCGCTGGGTGAACCTGGATCTAACCTCCAGAATGTCAGAGTCTCCCCCTCGGTTCACGAATGCTGCCTCGCGCAGCAAGTTTTTATACAGTTTATTCTGCCCGAGGCAGAGATGACCGAATGTTCTTTGTGTCTCTTCACATGCATCGCCGTGGCTTTACATGTGCAGAGGTGGACAAAGGCTCAGTCCAGGTGTCTCGATGTTGTCAGTTGACTTCGGGGAAGCCATGTATTCACATGTATCAGGGTGGCGCTGTTGGTTATCTCGACAGATGTAATCGGCAAGGCGATAATCACTCTTAGGTGGGCCCGGCGACCCGGGGAAGCCAGCGATTATCGGCCTGGAAACTTCTATTCTTACGTTAAAACCCCAATGTTTATCTCAATGAGCATCTGGGAACTAGATGTATATGAATAAGACACTGCTCCCGGCCAGGATGGTCAAAAGACATGGTTTGGATTTTACAATATTTTATACATTAATAGCATGAATTATCTCTACCATATACTACAACTGGAACAAAAAGAGAAAGTTCCTCTGGGAATTCTCTGCTTTTAACCCCCTGTGTTCTCAGAGGCGTATCCATGTCTTCAGTGGTTACACCAGGTGTCAATATTCAAATCTGACTACTGATTGGTTTGGCTATAATTTCCTGAGAAAACTCACTTCTTTGTCAACCTACGGCACATATTTAAGAAGAAATCAAAACAAAGTTTGGGGAGCAGTTTTAATTCCAGCTAGAACAGCTAGAAAAGAGGAGGAGGTGAGAACATGTGAGGGAAACAACATGGAGACACCAAGGTGTGTGGAGAAGGAAGGGGAGGAGGTGCTCCAGGTGCTGGAACTGAGATTCCTCTGCAGGCCATGGTGATGACCATGGTGAAGCAGGTTGTCCCCCTGCAGCCCATGGGATCCACAGGGGATGCAGAGATCCACTCAGCTCATGGGGGAGGTGCCCACGCTGGAGTGGGTGGATGCCTGGAGGAGGCTGTGGACCAGCGGGAGACCTGTGGAGAGAGGGGGCCCTGCTCCCAGGCTGGGGCAGCCTGTCCTTAGAGGACTGCACCCTGTGTAAGTGACCCACACTGTTGCGGTGTGTTTTCCATGTTCTGTTTGTTAAGTTGAACAGTTGAAAAAATTAAGATAAGTTTAATGGATTTGCCTCAGGTCCCCTCCCCCACCCTGCTGCAGTTACCTGTCAGTCTTCTGTTGCCATGGTTTTTCCCGCCTTTTTGTATCAGTTCTGTTCGCCCCTCCTTGTTTTTCTCATTATCTCGATTTTTCCTCCCCCTGTTGTCTAGGTGACCCACCTGTCTATCATCCTTTGCCCACTCCTAAGATCTAGAAACTTCAGCCAGGGGCAGAGGGTGATTGGAGCAGGTGGGGAAGCCACCCCCATTATATCCCCTTATTGGTGTATGTCTCATGCTCTTCATTTGTTCTCGTTATATTATTGGTTATCTAGTTCAGACATCTCCTTTTCTGTTATCTATATAAGTTGCTAGCCATGCCACGCCCAGTGGCAGTTAGCTGCAGCCTCCTCTTGCACCTGTACCCGTCTTCCCTTCAATAAACCCTCCCCTGCTGCGACTAGCTGCTGCCTCGCGTACTCTTTTGGGACGGACTAGCTGCTGGATCGGGATCGACCCGCGAGGTGCCGCATCCTGCTCCTGAGACGGGCAGGGGGCACCTAGCCGACCGAAGCCTCACCCGCCCTCGCATCTGGGCCGAGGCTCAGCGGCCGCTTGGTCGGCCCCTGACACCTGTGGCGGCGGGGACTGTGGGACCAGCCGGGCTCCCAGGCTCTCTTTTCCCCCATACCACACCACACCACAGCAGTTTTGGGAGGACAGCTGCCCGTGTGAGATTGACGCCATGTCGGAAAGGTTAGTGCAGAACTGTCTCCCATGGGAGGGACCCCCCCACAGTGCAGCAGGGGAACGACTCCTCTCCCTGAGCAGTAGTAGAAAACCTTAGGTGACGAACTGACCAAAGCCCTGTCTCCCTTTGCTGTCGGTGGGAAGGAGGGAGGGGTTGGGGGAAAAAGAGGTATTTTTAAGGCCTTATTTTACTTCTCATTATCCTCCTCTGATTCTGTTAGTAATAAATTCACTTTTAATCTCTAAGAGCCTGTTTTGCCCTTGATGGTAATTGATGAGTGTTTTCTCCCAATCCTTAACTCATTAACCCTTCATTAAATTTTCTCTTTTCTGTCCAGTTGCAGAGGAGGGTGAGTGAACAGCTTTCATAGGTGCCTGGTGTCCAGCCAGTGCCAAATCACAACATGCTATATAGTGATTCAAGGCAGGCTTGTCTGCAGTGGTCATGAGATGGTGGAATTTGAGATCCTCAGGGCAGTGAGGAGGGCACTGTCCTGGTTTAGGGTAAACTTGGGAGAAAACCTCCAAAAGGGGCTGTCATGGTTTGACACTGGCGCAATGCCAGTGCCCCCATGAAAATACCTTCTCCCTGGTTTCTGCTGTGAGATGTGACCAGGAATAAGCAAAGCAGGCTTCTACTTAGGAATAAAGGAAAGTTTATTAACTAAACTTCAAGTAAAAAGAAACCCACAGGGAAAATGAAAACCCCACAAAAACATTTCCTCCAATACATCCATCCCCCAAATTTCAACTCTCAGTCCATTACCAGCCTTCAGACAATCAATCCTCAGTTCATCAAGAGGAGAGGAGTCCTTCTTGTACCATAGGCTTCCCCTGGAAACACCGTTGAAACCTCGTGTGTTTCCGTGTCACTTGTGGCACCGCCCGGAGTACATCTGCCGTCGTGACATCTTCCTTCCATGTCCAGTGCTCTCACCACTGAACATGGACCAGAGCTGCGTCTAGGTTCTCCTTTTAAGGATGCTTTGCCCAGTTCCAAAAAAAGCACAGTCTCTCACTTTTGGGACAACTTTCCTCCCAAATTTTTTCACCCCCTGGGACCGAGGGGCACCAACACTGAACCCTCTCGGTTCTGAGCCGTTGCCTCCCCCCTAAATGCAGTCTCTGTGTCACAGGAAAAAAAAATGGTTCTGTCCATGGCTATACAAGAAAAGTGCAGCCAAAGGCCACTCCATCATCTCTTCCAGCCTAAAACTCTTCTCCACTTCTCTCGTGGCCCATTTCCTCTTATATCTCTATCTCTCTTCTCATTCAGCTCCAGGAGGATCAGCATTTGCAAGGTTTCCATCATCCAAGGAAAGGGTTAAAAATCTCAGGCTCTGCCTGTCCAGAACTCCCACGGCTGTCCTGCTGGGCACCTTCTCCTTGCACCCTCCCCTTCTCCTCCTTGGCCAGCCGTGCTATCAAATTTCAAGGTGGCACAAACACAGGCACTGGCTCTCTCTCTCCCTCTGGGGTGGGGGGGGGTGGGAGTGCCCGATGCCTCTCAGTGCTCCTCCACCCTTCCATCCTCAGGGGCCTTCAACCCCCTCTCTGTCCAAGGCCTGGCTCACCTCACGGCCGCATGGCTTCCCCTCCCCCGCCCAGCCCAAAGCCAGGCAGGGGAGGTCTGAACTCTTCACTGACCAGAACTCAAAGAGAGCTTCTCCCGTGAGAGCTCTGCTTTTTAACCCCTGTGTTCTCAGAGGCGTATCCAATGCCTCAGTGGCCAAACCAGGTGCCAATATTAATCTGAACACCTAATTGGTGACCACAGCATATCCCAGAAAACCCACTTCCTCTCAAACCACGACAGGGGGCCCCTCCAAAAAGCAAACCCACACAGCCCCTTCCCCCAACCGGTTCGGGAAAGATTCCTCGGAGAGAAGTGGAAAGAACCTGTTTATTTAACAGGCAAAACACCCCCCAGCACACAAAATGAACAATACCAGATGACACCACTCTTTCACCGCTCTGAAAAAGATGACAAATTCAGAAAGTCTCTATTGGGAGTGGTTGCTCTGTTATCAGTCCCTCTGGCACTGGGGGTAGCTGCTGCAGGCCACAAGGTGCAAACTCTTGGTGTTTCCCAGGTCCCAGTCTGGAGCAGGTTCGAGTAGATCCAAAAAAGGGAAAGGAAAAACAGTCCAGGGAAAAATTTGGACTGCTTAGCTAAACTAACTAATGAGCAGAAGCAAAAAGAAAGAGCAAAGCAGGAGCAAAGCAGAAGCAAGCACAAGAGCAAAGCAAAAAGCCAAGCAAAAAGCAAAAGCCCCACTATGTACTGCCCCGTCTCTGTGTCCCGCCAGCCGTGGGGGAGCAGGCTGATAACAAAACCAAAACAAAACAATTGCTCTTCAGAGCCAGTCGTGAAGGCACAGAACATAATATCCAGCATAAACAGAACACACAAATGGGGATACAAGCATCCTAACGTCACCCTAGGACAGGCACACAGCAAACTCACTGCCTTGGACTTCAGGAAAGCAGACTTTGGCTTCTTCAAGGACCTACTCAGTAGAGTCCCATGGGATAGAGCCCTGGAGGGCAAAGGGGCCCAAGAATTCTGGCTGATATTTGAGGATCGCTTCCTCCAGGCTCAGGAGTGACATATTCTAACAAGGAGGAAATCGGGCAAAACGGCCAGGAGTCTTCCATGGATGAATAAGGAGCTGCTGTGAGCAAACTCAGAGCAAAAAAAGATTTCAGAAGGTAGACATGAGGACAGGTAGCCTGGAAGGAATACAGGGAATTTGTATGGGAAGCTAGGGATAAAGTCAGGGAAACCAAGGCCCAGTTAGAATTGAATCTGGCTAGGGATCTCAAGGATAACAGGAAGAGCTTTTAGAGGTATGATGCAAACAAAAAAAAAAAATTGGGGTAATGTGGGCCCTCTCCAGAAGGAAACGGGAGGCTTGGCTGCCTTGGATAAAGAGAAGGCTGAGGTTCTCAATGACTTCTATGACTCAGTCTTCAGTGGCAAATGCTCCAGTCGTGCTGCCCAAGTCATGAAAGGCAAATGCAGGGACTGGGAGAAGGAAGACCATAAGCCAACTGGAGAATCAGGTTCAAGACCATCTAGGGAACCTGAATGTGCATAAGTCCATGGAACCTGATGAGATTCATCCACAGGTCCTGAGGGAACTGGCAGATGAAGTTGATAAACCACTATTCATCATACTTGAGAAGTCATGACTGTCAGGTGAAGTTCCCAATGACTGGAAAATGGGAAATATAAGCCCCATTTTTAAAAAGGGGAAAATGGAAGACCTGGGGAACTACAGACCAGTCAGTGTCACCTCTGTGCCAGGTAAGATCATGGAGCACAATCTCCTGGAGACTGTGCTAAGGCACATGGAAAACAAAGAGGTAATTGGTGGCAACCAACATAGCTTCACTAAGGGCAAATCATGCCTAACAAATTTGGTGGCCGCCTATGATGGGGCTACAGCATTGGTGGATAGGCAAAGCAACTGACATCATCTACCTGGACTTCTGCAAAGCATTTGATGCTGTCCTGCATGACATCCTTGTCTCTAAATTGGAGAGACATGGATTTGATGGATGGACCACTCAGTGGATAAAGAACTGGCTGGATGGCTGCATGCTAAGAGTTCTGGTCAATGGCTTATTGTCCACATGGACACCAGTGATGAGTGGTGTCCCTCAGGGGTCAATGCTGGGGCTGATACTGTTCAACATCTTTGTCAGGGCCATGGACAGTGGGATCGAGTGCACTCTCAACAAGTTCACTAATTACACCAGGCTGTGTGGTGCAATCAACACACTGCAGGGAAGGAATGCCATCCAGAGGGACCTGGACAAGCTTGAGAGGTGGGTCTGTGGAAACCTCATGAAGTACAACAAAGCAAAGTTCAACTTCCTACACCTGGGTCATGGCAATCCCAAGCACAGAAGCACAGAATGGGTCAGGTTGGAAGGGACCAGTGGGCCATCTGGTCTGACCTCCCTCCTCAAGCAGGGTCATCCTAGAGTACGTGGCACAGGATTGCGTCCAGATGGCTCTTGAATATCTTTGGTGAGGGAGACTAGAACCTCTCTGGGCAATCTATCCCTGTGCTCAGTCACCCGCACAGTAAAGAAGTTCTTCTTATCATGTTCAGGTGGATCTTCCTGTGTTCCAGTTTCTGCTCATTGCCTCTTGTCCTATTTGTTGGCACCTCCAAGAAGAGCCTGGCTCCATCCTCTTGACATCTTCCCTTCAGATACTTATAGACATTGATGAGGTCCCCTCTCAGTCATTCCTTCTCGAGGCTGAACAGGCCCAGCTCCCTCAGTCTTTCGTCATAAGAGAGGACCTCCATGTCTCTCTTGTACTGAGGAGACTAGAAATGGACACAGCACTCCAGATTAGGCCTCACCAGGGCTGAGTAGAGGGGCAAGATTACCTCCCTTGACCTGTTGGCAATGCTCTTCCTAATGCATCCCAGGATTCTGTTGGCCTTCTTGGCCACACTGTCGTAGGTCATGGACAGTTTGCTGTCCACTAGGACCCCCAGGTCCTTCTCCACAGAACTGCTTTCCAGCAGGTCGGCCCCCACCCTGTACTGGTACCCAGACTTGTTCCTCCCCATGTGCAGGACCCTGCACTTGCCTTTGTTGAATTTCAGACAGTTCTTTTCTGCCCATCTCTCCAAACTGACAAAGTCCTTCTGAAGGGCTGCACAGCACACTGGGGTATTGACCACTCCTCCTAGTTTTGTATCATCAGTGGACTCGCTGTCTGAAACCAAACATCGATATACACAAATAGGCTGTATACTTAGCATAACACATGCTAAGGGCCCATGTTAAAAGTAACAGCAAGAAACAAAAAAAAAATTTTTTAATCTACTGTATCAATAACATTCTCGTGGATTTTTTCTACATTAAATTTTTAGAAACATCTTAATTTCACTGACATGGTTGCAAGAATCTATTAAGCTAAGTTATGACTGAACCCCCTTCCCTCCAAATTATTATCACTTTGAAATTACAGGGCTTTCAGGCAAATATATGGGAAAAGAAATAACAGTTCTTTACATATATATATATATATATATATATATATATGTATGTATAACAATGTCGCAGACAACTTTTATGAAAAATCCTTTCCTTAGGATTTTTCCTCCTGAGAAGCTGACAGGCCTCAGGAACAAAATGTAAACATTGATTATCTGCTGCTGTGGAATGCAACTGGTGGATCTTTGATTGGCCCATGTTGGATGTTTGTAATTAATGGCCAATCACAGCCCAGCTGGCTCGGACAGAGAGCTGAGCCACAAACCTTTGTTATCATTCTTTCCTATTCTATTCTTAGCTAGCCTTCTGATGAAATCCTTTCTTCTATTCTTTTAGTATAGTTTTAATGTAATATATATTATAAAATAATAAATCAAGCCTTCTGAAACATGGAGTCAGATCTTCGTCTCTTCCCTCATTCCAAGAACCCCTGTGAATACCGTCACATAACAAGGCAAATAAACAATAACAACAGTAGCAACAACAAACAGAAAAGAAACACAGAGACCCAATAACAGCTGTCTCTCAGCTGTCAAGCACTTCCCCTTTGGTATAGTTATGGCCACAGCTGGCAGGGGCTCTGGTGGCTTCCAGCCAGGCAGGGCAGGTGCGATAATTCCCTCGTGGCTGCAGAGGGCGCTGTGGCACAACCTCAGCAGCCTCTCTGCACGTGGGTAATGGAGGTTCAGTCAGCCGAAGAGATAGAAAAGGGGCTTCCCTTACAAACTCTCAGGGGCAATCAATCCCGGTGCCCCTCCGGATGGCAGAATGGGCTGTAGTAGGAACCTCGGAGCAGCAGGCACCTCAGACCAGCAGGCTGGAACAGCAGAGGCAGGCACAACTGGGGGTGGCAGACAAAATGTAGCAGAAACTGCAGCCGCAGCAGGAGCCGCGGGGGTCGGGCAGGCAGGGGGTGTTGGGTTAAAGTGTAGTGAGGAACCAAAAGCAGCAGCAGAAAGACAGAGGGGGCTGGGCAGTGGAAGCCGGGTTCCTGGAGCCGGGCTCCTGCAAACATGTGGGAGATGCTCACTCAGAGTGGGGAGGGGGTCGGGGACCCAGGTTTTCCCCTGAGTAGATGGTGAGTGTTATAGATGGGTAATGCGGTGGTTGGCTCTCACAATTAAGGGATGAATATTACGTGTATGTTAAGAGGTTTTTTTGATGTATAGTTATGTTATTGTGATTTGTTGTTTGGAAGTCCTCTGTTCTCCCCATAGTCCCCTTTCTCCCCCCTGTATGGTTGCCAAGGAACAGACTTGGTAGTCGGGACATGTGGAGGGAGGGCGTGTACCTGTGCCCCTTGCATGGGGCATTTGGGAGGAGGGAAGGCTTGTTACTAGAAGTCGTGGCATGCTGACACCTGACCTCCAATCAAGTTGCAAGAAAGTAATGGATGGCAAGGAAGAGTTGACTGGCAGACATTGGGAGGGGCCAGGGTTACCTAATACAACCCCAGGGGTACAAAAGGTGGAGCAGCCATTTTGTGGATGAGCACATGGGGTTTAGTTTCACGCTACCAGCGCTGCTCTTCTATTTCCTTAAGTCCTCTGTTGTATTTTGTTAAGGTTTTAATAAACCTTTGAAATTTTTAAAGTGAGCAGTCATTTCTCACAGTGAGAGTCCTTCCCAGTGAGATCGGGTGTTGATAAGGTCCCAGTGCAATGGCCGCTCTTACAAGCAAAGCCTCACTCATGGTAGGAGAAGCGGTAAAAGACAGAACTCCATGGTGGCAGCGAATTCTTCCCACAGTAACCGCAGCCGACCGTCTCCCCTCCGACCTGAGAGAGTAAGCGTGCGTGCCCGCGAAGAGATGAGCCTAGCCCCTCACCCCCCAGCCAAAATTTCTGAGTATCTCTGCACTTTGCTAGAGAAAGCCTCAGAGCTAAGACTGCAGCCATCTGTGCTCTTCCCCCTCCTCCTCCTCTCAGCCACATCTTTTGTCTCTCTTAAGTATCATCATTATCATCTCTTAGGCAACAAATGTGAGAAAATTCCCTGAGGTAAAGAAAAAAAAGGAAAAAATCCTAACCTCCAACACTGGTACAGCTATGGTTTGGATTTAGTATGAGAATAATGTTAATATCACACTGACATTTTGATTGTTGCTAAGTAGTGCTTACCCTAAATTTTTCAGTGTCTCATGCTCTGCCAGTGGGCAGGTGCACAAGAAACTTTGAGGGAACATGGCCAGGACAGCTGACCTGAACTGGACAAATGGATATTCTATTCTATAGAATGTCATACTCAGTATATAAACTGGGTGGAACTGGCCAGAAGCCACGAATCGTTACTCAGAGACAGGATGGGCATTGATCAGTAGGTGGTGAGTGTTATAGGTAAAAAGTTAATTCATGCTATAAAGAATTAGGAATAAGTTTATGAAATATAAGACAGAGTCAAAATCTGTATTTGTAACTGTTCCGGCTGGGAATTGCCTGAGCAGTTCTCAGAAGAGATAACATCAAACTGGTTACTGTGTAAGGCCTGCGGTTTTCAGCCCTCCACGACCTATCAAGACCAGCTATACATATGATAACTCCTTCCCGGACAGTCTGAATAGGGCTAGCCTGGGCCATCAGGAGAGGTCTCCGACATTCCAACTATGCATAACCCCTTCCCGGACAGCATGAATAGGACGGAGGGGACAGACCCGAGCTATCAGAGAAGGCTTCATGCATTTTAATGCAGAAGAAGATATGATCAAGAAATTCCGGGAATGGACAGTCCGGAGGAAGCTCACAAGACCCCCCACACCTGGAATCAATTTCCTCACAGTACTCAGGACTTATTCCATGTGAATGCGCTCTGTACCGGGGTGCTCAGACAATCGTCTGAGCTCGAGCTTCATCTTTGTCTGTTTCTACACATGTATAGATCCCACTTTATATGTTAAGGGACACAAAGAAATATGTGGTCATCTGTGCCCGAGGCAAAATAAATGGTATATAAGCTGGCTCCTGGAAGCATTCGGGGTGCTCTTTGGGGAAAGGCTGTCCCTGTGTCGGCCGGACTCTAAGGCACCCAGCGGCTGCACCCGGGGCTGTCGCTGACTTGGTTGTGGCGAGGTTTTGAAATTCTATATCTTTTTTTCAAATTTTTTAATAAATCTTTGTCGATTTTTTTGATAAATTGGCTACTGATTTGATCATTTATAACAGTGAGCAACTGTTTTGCATCGCTTGTTTTCCTTGGGTTTTATTTCTCTTTTCCTCTCTGTTACTCGTATTATCATTATTATAATTATTATAATATTTTATTTAAATTATTAAACTTCTCTTATCTCTGCCCATGAGGTTTAAGTTTTTGTCTGATTCTCCTCTCCACCCAGAGGAGCGTTGGGGGAGGTTAGATTGAGTGAGTGGCTGTGTGATACTTAGTTGCCAGATGGGCTTAAACCATGACAACAGGCTCTTACCCAGGCATGTGTATCATGGACGGCAATTCTAACAGCGTATAGGTTGCCAGCTAGCATATAGTGGAACTTAAGCAGAAGTGTGAATCCCGATAATCTTGTACATAATGCGTTAGTTATATTAATCTCATCTATCATATATGCTGTTGGCTAGCATCTTTCATTATATATCTCTAATGAGATTTCTGATGGGTTCCTTTATTCTTAAGCATACATGCATGTTCCACTCATTAGCAGCACTGCAGGCTATTTGGACAAAGTGTCTCTCAAGGATAGGTGTTATAAATGATTAAATCAGTAGCCAATTTATCAAAAAAACAACAAAGATTTATTTTGGAAAAAAATTAGAAAATATAGAATTTCAAAATCTTGCCACAGCCAAGTCAGCGTCAGTCCTGGGAGCAGCCGCTGGGTGCCTTAGGTTCCGGCCGACGTAGAGACAGCCTTTCCCCAAAGTGCACACCGAATGCTTCCAAGAGCCAGCTTATATACCATTTATTAAAGCTTTTCTTAATATTCACACAATAGTTATCTTTTAATTGTGAGAGCCAATCATCTCATTATCCATCTATAACACTTTGCTCAGAGATAACAGCAACAAGCCCCAGGAAAAGAAATATTGCCTCCTTATCGGAAAGACAAATTTTCTTCCACCTCCTTTTCGTCTTTGAGGCACCAGTAGGATTAAGGATGTAAAAAATGTGTATTATATGATTGGCTTTTCGCAAATATTAAAATGGATATTATATGTGTTATGTTAGAAAGTTATGCTGTATTAATTTTCTTAAGTAGTGTGTTAAATATAGTTTTAGGTTATAACATAATGTTAAAATAGAAACTATGCTATGTAAGATACTTTTTTTAAAGAGAGGACTCCCACCGAGATAGCAGCCACAGGACACCTAAATCTTTCAGAGAAAGAGAATTTATTGCTCTCTTATCGGAAGAAATGAACTTCTTCCCACCTCGCTCATCCCTGAAGATGCTGTCAGGATTAAGAGGAAGAAGTTGACACTGACCACACAGAATCCTGTGTTTGAATGGAACTTATGCATCATGTATGAGGTGTATGAATATGCAACAGGCTATTGTTTTTAAGGGTTAATCCTCTGTTAACGTGTGTCCTTTTTCGGGCTTATTTTGTCCAGAGAAAGGTACCCGTACCGTCCCTAACTCTTTGTTTTTATTGTCTCATATTGTCCTAAATCCTAATTGTCCAAATTTAGCAAGCCATGCTTTTTTGAGGAAAGCATCTGAACATTCGTAATTCTTTGCTTTTATTGTCCTTTATTGTCCTAACTCTGATTGTCCAAATTCTTATTGCTCTAATTTTTATTACTATTTTTATAACCACTTTATTACTATTAAACTTTTAAAATTTTAAAACAAGTGATTGGCGTTTTTCACAGTGGGCAATCTTGTTTATTAGTCTAGCAGGCAGCTGTAAGACCCCAAAACTCACTCAATAAAAAGGTTTATGGTTTTTTTATGTACCCTGAGTTAGACACACAGTAGAAATACCAACAAGATATTCTTACAAAAAAACCTTTAGTGGCAACTTCAGAAAATCAGAGAACTTTGGCAAAAGTTTAGAGCAGCATTCAATCAACACAAAACATTTCACAAAGCATTAACTTAGCCCATTCAACTTAGCAAACTCCAAGCCTATCCAATTTTAAGTTACTCAAAATTCCACAAAGAGGGAATTAGAAGAAGGAGAAAGAGAGAAACAATGTCTAAAAAACAAATATACCTACCACTCCTAGTTTCCAGTGGTGTCTCAGCTGATATAAAATCCAAGGAAAGGTAGGGTCAAGACATTCTTGCCTCGTGTTCTTGGTTAAGTACCCTTTGACTTTCCTGGCCCTTCCCCCAGGTGGGAATTCTGGTCATCTGGTCACTCAGAAGGTGGGTTAGGGGCTCCAGAGGCAGGGTGTAGAGCATTGCCTCCGGTGTGCCAGTGATTGGCAGCCACTGCGGGGGTGGGGTATGCAAGGCAGGGCATTGCCTCCCCAGGGCAAGGCCCTACCTGCGCATTCCCCCACACACATGCCCAAAATGTTTTGAGCCAGCAATCCTTCCAGTCTCTCACAGCAGCTTCTTAGCAATTATGCATTCAAAGTTACTGTTACCTTAGCCATAGAGCTAAAGGGGGGCTTTTGTAGCATTGTTCTAGCCTACAATGCATAATGCATTTTTGTTCAGTAGCTATTACTTTGGTACAGGGTTTGTATTTCATGTTTAAATCAGATGATAAGACTCGTGATGGTTGTCTAGTTTTTATAGGAGTTGTCATACAAGAGACCTTTGTCCTCATCACAGAATGCTCCAACATAAGGAATAGCAATACTGACAGTCTTTAACCGACTTTGTGTGTCTTTGTCTGGGTTTGAAAGACAGGTGTCTGCTAAGGAAAGCAGGACTCTCACTTGGAATGGAAAATATGACCCCTTTCCCTCCAAATTATTATAACTTTGAAATTATGGGGTTTTCAGGCAAAGATATGGGAAAAGGAATAACAGTTCTTTACTAGTGTGTGTATGTATAACAAGGCAAATAAACAACAACAATGGCAACAACAACAAACAGAACCAGAAACCCAGTAACAGCCTTCTCTCAGCTGTCAAGCACTTTCCCCTTTGGTGTAGGGATGGTCACAGCTGGCAGGGGCGCTGGTGGCTCCCAGCCAGGCAGGGTAGGTGCAATGATTCCCTCGCGGCTTTAGAGGGCGCTGTGGTGTGAATTCAGTTATCTCACGTGGTAATGGCAGACGTGCCGGTGAAATGGATGGAAAAGGGGCTTCCTTTACAAACTTCCAGGGGCAATCGATCCTGGTGCCCCCTCTGGGTAGCGAAAGGAGCTGTAGCAGGAACCTCAGAAACAGCAAGCTGGAATGGCAGGGACGAGCAAAACCTCAGAGTGGTAGGTGAGATGTATCAGAAACTGGGCAGCTGTAGCTGGAACCATAGGGTGTCCTGGTAGGCAGGGGGTGTGGGGCCTACAGTGTAGCAAAAAAAAACCCCAAACCCAGAGCAGTGGCAGAGGAACGGCAGGGGCAGTGCAGCGGCAGCCCGGCTGCCAAACACGACAGAGAGAGGCTCCCTGGGAGGGGGAAAGGGTTCAGGATCCTGGGGTTTCCCCTGAGTAACCCAAGCAGATGGTGAAAGTCCCTTTTTTACTGAGGTAGGGTGTTAATAAGGTCCAAGTTCAGTGGCTGCTCTCACGAGCAAAGACTCATCCATGGCAGAAGAAGCAGGACAGGGCTACGCTCTGGCAGCAGTGGCGAATTCCCCTCCCAATCCTGGCTATCAACCAGGAGACGGCCTTTGTCCAGCACTACACAGTGAAAGAACCAACTATGAATGTGAAGAGTTACAAAAGAAACTGGGACTCGTTCACCTCAGGCACAATAAACTGTATAAAACATCTCCGCTAGAAGCGACTCCCGTGAACGAGGGCGGATTCAATGCAATAGAGGTCAGATCCAGGTTCACCCAGCGCCAATCTCAGGCTCAGCGCTGTCTCTTTGGCTGTGGTGGTTTTGAGGACCATATTATTTCGTCATGGAAAAAGATAAATAAATATTTTTGCATTTTTGATAATTTGGCTTTTGATTGATCATTTATAACATTACTGAAGCGATACGCAGAATAAATAGACTCCACAACCTGGTGTAATTATGAAATGGGTATGTATGTCAGCACTTGGCACAAGCGAGATAGCTCTCATGAAAACTTGTGCCCCGAGCCCTGGTCTGACCCACATCTTTATTCATGAAGATGTTCCATATGCATTACTTTGCACAACCTTTCAATGCATATTTAGCCCCTGGCCCCGCCTGTCCTTGCCTTGCATGGTAATTAGATCCACGCCCTTCTGAGCATGCATTGTTTGCTGTGGTGTTCGCACGGGGGTCTTTGGTGGTCTCTGAGGCCAAAGGCTGTGGTCTTCATGATTGAACTTTTGATCTTTTCTCCTTTGTGCACGCGCTTTGGTCCCTTGGTGCTTATCTGAGTACGTCTGTTGGTTTTGATCAGCTTGGAGACAGAGGAGCCCCTTTATCTATGTTTCTTGCATTCCTTGGTCTTCTCCCGGTTATGTTCTTTATCGCAAGAAGCTTCAGAAATGTTTCATTTTCCTATGCCCTTTGTACCATGGCAGAGGTTTCTTAAGTAAAAGGCTAAAATTCAACACACAATTTTACAAGCTATAATTTAAATGCTTAATTCATATTGCTAACTTGAGCAAACCACCAAAACCTCAATTTCATTACTATGGCAACATCTGACCTCCAATCAAGATTTAAGGACATAAACCCCGCCACTGGACAGCAAAGAAGGAGTCGATGGACAGAACTTTGTGAGGGGCTAAAGGGTTAAAAGGCCAAATCTCCATTGTGTGGATGAGCACATGGTGGGAAAAAATCCTTTGTTCCCAGCCCAGTAATATTTTCTCTATTCAGTCTTCTGTTATATTTTTGATAAGGTTTTAATAAGCCTTTTAAATTATTGAAAGTGAGTATCATTTCTCACACAGAGGTGGAGTTTGCTCAGGCATGATGCTTTCTCCTCTGTGCATTCCAAAAGATGGTTGGTGTATTGGCTTTCCACTACAAGGTTTTGGTATCTGGGGGGGTACAAGAGTGGCTTCTGTGAAAAGCTGCCAGAAGTCAGAGCCAATGCCAGCCGACTTCAAGACAGACCCACCACTGGCCAAGGCCAGGCCAATCAGCAATGGTGGTGTGAATTCCTACTCTTAAGGGGAAGGGAACACCCAAGATTCATAGATGCTCGCAGTTGAAAGGAATGATGAAAGCCAGAGGGTCTGCAAAAGCTTGCATAGTTTTATTAGTTAATTACATACTTAGCATGGGAATAGGTATGTTAGTCCCTAACCTACTATGTAAACACATGGCAGTGGGTTTTGGATAAAGGGGTAGAGAAGACAGAAAGAGATTAATAGGAGAGGAGAGGAAGGAAGGAAGGAAGGAGTTGTCTTATACAGCACGAGTTCTATTATCATTATAGTGCATGGATTTCATAGCCTCAGAGTTTCATACCTCCTCAATGTTTCTTGTAGGTAGCTCCTCTGAGCACTGACTATTCCTGGTCCTTGCAGCAGCCATCTGACTCCTCTTCCCATTAGTCCACTCTTTTATACCACTAGTTCTTATTTGCTACAGGTGTTGCCTGTTATCATCCGGCCTGCTCCTAATCTTTAGTAATAGGGTCCAGCTGCAACTCGTTGGGGGATAAGATTACATTCTACATTACCCATACTGTGTCCTTCTACAGGGAGGGAACATCACATCACCAGTCCTGGCTATTAATGTTTGAGACACTCACAGTAGCCCCCTTATCTTCCAAGCTTCTACAGATGGTAGTGCCTCTGGGATAGCATCTTTTGGGAGGGGGGGGATTGCTGCACAAGAGCAGCTGTGAGAGGAGTGCGAATATGTGAGAGAAACAACTGCTGACACCAAGGTCAGTAGAGAAGGAAGGGGAGGAAGTGCTCCAGGCACTAGAACAGATTCCCCTGCAGCCTGTGATGAAGACCATTGTGGGGCAAGTTTTCTCCATGTACCCCATGGAAATTAATGGTGGAGCAGCCTGTGGAGGACCCCATACCAGAGCAGGTGGATGTGCCCAGAAGAGGTTGTGACCCTGTGGGAAGCCCATACTGGAGCAGGCTCCTAACAGGACCTGTGACCCTGTGGTGGACAGTAGTGTTTTGACCTTGGCTGGGTGCCAGGTGCCCCCTAAGCCAGGGCATCCACCTGCTCTGGCATGGAGCTCCTCCACAGGCTGTAGGTGGATCTCTGCATCCCTGTGGATCTCCACGGGCTGCCAGGGCACAGCTTCTTCACCATGAGCTGCAGAGGAATCCCAGCTCCGGGGCCTGGAGCACCTCCCCCTCCTCTTTCTTCACTGATCTTGGTATCTGCAGAGCTGTTCTTCTCAGATGTTCTCACCCTGGTCTTCTCTGGCTGCAATTACAGCTGCGCAACAACTTTTCTTTCTTCTTAATGATGTTATCACAGAGGCTTTCCTACCATTGCTAATTGGCCCAGCCTTGGCCAGCTGCACGTCCATCTTTGGAGCCACCTGGGATTGGCTCTGCCAGACATGAAGGAAGCTTCTAGTAGCTTCTCACAGAAGCGATCCCTGTAGCCCCCCTGCTACCAAAAATCAGGCCCTGCAAACCCAATACAGCCACAAGGGCTTATTGCTGACTCATGGACAGTTTGTTGTACACCAGGACCCCCAGGTCCTTTTCTGCAGTGCTACTTTCCAGCAGGTCACCCCCAGCTTGTACTGGTGCCTGGGGTTATTCCTACCCAGGTGCAAGACCCTGCATTTTCCTTTGTAGACTTTCAGAATCTTTTTCTGTCCATCTCTCCAACCTGTTGAGATCTTTCTAAATGTCAGCACAGCACTCTGGGGTATTGGCCACTCCTCCCAGCTTTGTATCATCAGTGGACTCGCTGAGGAGGCATCTACCCCTTCATCCAAGTCATTGATGAACAAGTTAAACAATACTGAGCCCAGTATTGAATCTTGGGGCACACCACTAGTGACAGGCCTCCAACTAGACTGCAACTGATCACAACACTGAGACCTGCCTTTCAGACAGTTCGCAATCTACCTCACTGTCCACTCATCCAACCCACACTTCCTGAGTTTGCCTATGAGGATGCTCTGAGAAAGTGCCAAAAGCCTTGCTGAAGTCCAGGTAGACAGTATACACTGTTGTCCCCTCATCTATCCAGGTAGTTGTCTTGTCATAGAAGGCAATCAGGTTGGTAAAGCATAATTTCCCTTCAGTGAATCCATGCTGACTACTCCTGATCACCTTCTTGTCATCCATGGGGATAGACATGGCCTCCAGAGTGAGGTGCTCCATCACTTTTCCAGGGATTCAGGTGAAGCTGAGTGGCCTGTAGTTCCCTGGGTCCTCCTTCTTGCCCTTTTTGAATATGGGCACATTGCTTCTCTGGTTAACCTTTGTGAAGTAGATAGCTCTGGAAGACATTATTAATAAATTGTATCATGTTTGAGAATAGGAGCAGATCACTGTTAAATCCTGCCATTCTTTTAAATAATAACTGTCCTTATTGGTATTCATGTCTGAACAAAATTAAAATTCTTTTTACTTTATTTTAATCTATAAAATTCCATGTTGTGTTTATGGAAAATAGTGCAGTGTAAAAACAAACAAGTGAAACACTGCATCACAGAGTATATATTATAACCTAAAAATTATAAATATTGCACAGAGCATATCAGATTTTCAGTTCCTGGAAAGGAGTTAAGGGGGAATGCACCACCACAATCAGTAACAGTTCCTTTAAAACAACTGGATTCATTTTTCCAGAGTTAATGAAAGATGTTTATTAGAATAGGAGATTGTTTCCCTATAATTGTCTCTTGTTTTCTTAGCCTCCTCCAGGAAATGTGAGAATGACTCATGTACCCAGTACCCAGCCAGCAATAATGAAACCAACAGAAGAATCACCTGCTTACACACAAATTTCAAAGGTTTGTTTATAACTTTCAGGCACTAGGTTCCTTTCAATTATAGTAATATAAATACACTTCTGAAGTTGTGTATGTTATAAATAAACATTGTTTTCCTAATAATTTATGAAAATGAATACTGCCTTTAAGTAATCAGTTACTGCATGAATTTGTGTAATATTAGGTTGATCTTCATAACTGGAGATGTTAAATTTTGGAAAATAGACTTGGAATATTAATTTTGTGTTTGTATGTTTTTAATAGCTAATAATGCTTATTTTGTTCAGGAGCATGCCTTGGCCCAGGCAGAACTGCTAAAGCGTCAAGAAGAACTGGAAAGAAAAGCAGCTGAATTAGATCGCAAAGAAAGGGAAATGCAGAGTATAAATCAGCAGGGGGGTATGCATAAAAATGTTTTTTTTTTTAAATTACAGAAATTTCACTTTTTCTTAGAAACTGTTTTATGTTGCAGTGTGATGCAATTTCCTGTTTTAACTATCCCAGTCCTTTCCCAGGTGTAGCAATACCTTCTCCCTTCCCCTCCCCTTGCCTCCTGCTAAGTGCTGTCTGTCAAGCTTGACATTACAGCAAGGGCGTAGTGTGATTGGCTAAAGTTCAAAAGATGCTTCTCAGCCCTGGGGTCATTGGCCTGTCAAGGTGTCATTGTCCCCTGAGACTTCCCCCCTCCTACCTGGTTGGTGGCATACCTACCCCTTCCCTCGCCCTCTCCCCGGGGTTTAAAAGGACACTGAGACCATGCGGTCGGTGTTCGGTTGGAGCTGTCACAACATTCAGAGGCCTGCGTGCCCAGGAATAAAACTCTGGATCAAGACCCTCTAGCCAGATCCGTCTCCTTTTTTTCCTTCACCTCGCCTAAGGCCTTTCCATCAGAGGTAAAACCTGAGTTCCTGCTTGCCTGGACTTGTTCCAAGTGCCAGCTGCAACATACAGCTAGCCAGGGGTGTCTCTGAGGTGAAACACCACAGCTGCCACCTTTGGTCAAGCAGCAAGGGTCAGACGAGCCCAGGCACGTTCCACCCGATAATATTGGGATAATATTCCAATAGTTTTAGGTTTTCAGTGTTACTGTAGTGAAACAGATCAAAGGGGGTTTTATAACCTCCTCAGGAAAAGAAAATTGATTGCCTTTGGAACAATGCAGTGAATAAAAACTGGCCTGTGCAGATTTTCACAGCAAAAATTTTAAATGAGGCCTATGTTACTTGTTACTCTCTGCTATCAGCTATTTTTATTTTAGGTTAATATCCAAGTAATACTGTTGAATAGAAATGGAGCAGTTTGAGAAGTAACTTCATAAGTGACATCTCTTTGATTTCTCTTCTGTCAGTATTTATAGCTGTAGGAGAATTTTACTCTTTTGAAACATTTTCTTATCTTTTGGCTATGTTACAGACAGTATTCTATGCTAATAGCAGAAAGATTTATTTTATTATTAATATTCTATTAATTTTTCATATGTTGCTTTGTAACCCATAGTTAAGATCTGTATCTCATTTTGCCACAACATTTAAGTAACCATCAGTTTTTATACTGCAATTTCACATATGGAATTTACATCCTCTTAACTGAAGATACTTTGCTAGAATTAGATCTACAGGAAAAATTTTAGACTGAAATTAAAAAACCTCAAACAAACCAAAACACCATGCAAGGTTGACTTTGCGTGTTCTTTTCACTTGTATCTAGAAATCTGACTGTTGTAATTCCACATGTGCTGAGATTTTTTTGCTGCTGTGGTTATTGGAATATACAGCAGCACAATTCCAGATTGCATGGCCACTTAGTAATTCAAATTCTTAGAAACTTTATGCCACTCATCTGCTAGGATCTGGGAATAAGGAATTGCTATTCTTCTAAGGAAAAGAATCATGATGATATTGTCCCTACATTAAACAATTTTTATTTTCTCAGTATTTATTCTTTTCAACATCTCTATTAAATCTCTGTACCTCTTCTCCCAGATAATTTTTTGCTTGTTTGTTTTTTAATATTCTTCTCCATATATTGCTCTTCATCTAATTTCACTGACTTATATTGATGATCTGAATTGATCACTTGTCTCTTTCAGGCTTCAGGGACAGTCTTGTTCATTTATATCATAGGAAACAACTCTGATACCGCATGCATGTTTCATGATATTTCTAAAATGAATATTTAGTGTTTTATTATGTTGCAGTTGTCTCCTAGTTTTGGCCAGAACAGAGTTAATTTTTCTTTTCTGCAGTAATGTGGCTGTGGGAGTGTCTAGGAGGTTATTCCATACTACCTTATGTCATTTGCCAGGGGTGGGGGAAAAGGACTTTCTCTCTTGCTTCTGAGAAGAAGGGTGCTCCTTCCACGGGGAAAAAGCATGGCCGGTAAAATGGTTGGTATTGCCACAGACTTTCTGTGTAAATAGCTTCTTTGTCTTATACCTTTTTTATTACCATTGTTGCTGTTACCGTTCATTTTCTTATCTCATTGCTGTTTCCAGTAAATTGTTTTTCTCAACCTGTCATCTTTGCCTTTTGTGCTTCTAACTAGAGGGGGAAGGGAAGTGAGTGCTGGCATGGTTACAGTGGGAGCACTGAACTGGGGAATATCACTCCTAAACCATGACAAGTTGTTCACATCCAAGTGCTTGAAGAGTCCATGAAGAATCTCAAGGACTCTTTGGGAAGGTTGAATAGGGAAGAGAGAGCTCTTAAAGCTTGAAAGAGAATATTGGGGTTTTGCCAAATGACTGCATAAAAGGTACTGCACATCAGAAATTGTATGTTATGAATGAGGAGAACAATATTCCTTTCCTTCTGATTTTTTTCTTGTCACACTCATGCAATCTCCTTTGCAAACATTTTAGAGATACTTTGATTGGAGGACAAAGTCTTTTGCAATAGTACTCTAGCTATTTGCATTCAAGATGCTGGCTGCACATTTAGGACACCTGTCATATGCAACTGACAAAAATGAAAAGATCTTCAAGCTGGTAGGTCTGCTCAGCAATAGGTCCAGGGAGGTGATTCTCCCCCTCTACTCCGCTCTTGTAAGACCCCACTTGGAGTATTGCACCCAGCCCTGGGGCCCCCAACATAAGAAGGATGGGGACCTGGTGCTGTTGGAGCAAGTCTAGAGGAGGCCACAAAGATGCTCAGAGGGCTGAAGCACCTCTGCTATGGAGACAGGCTGAGAGTTGGGGCTGTTTAGCCTGGAGAAGAGAAGGGTCCATGAAGACCTTATAGCAGCTTTCCAGTACCTAAAGGGGGCCAACAAGAGAGCTGGAGAGGGACTTTTCACAAGGGTATGTTGTGATCGGACAAGGGGAAATGGCTTAAACTGAAGGAGGGTAGGTTTAGATTAGATAGTAGAAAGAAACTTTTTACTAAAAGTGGGGTCAGGCACTGGGACAGTTGCCCAGAGAAGTTGTAGATGAGTGTAGTGAGTTGACCTTGGCCAGGTGCCAGGTGCTCGGTGCCCACTAACCCACTGTATCACTCCCTTTCCCAATGGAACAGGGGAGACAATGAGATGGAGAACAAACAGCGGGTGAGATAAGGGAGTTTTATTACAGTGAAAGAAAGAAGTGAGTCTGTGTGCACATAAGTGAAGGGAAAAGTCCATCTCTACTTCCCATCAGCAGCGATGTTCAGACACTTCCTGGGAAGCAGGGCTTCAGCACTTGTAATTGTTCCTCCAGGAAGGCAAACACTGAAAACTCATGAATGCCCCTCCTTCCTCCTCCCTCCCTTAGCTTTATATATCTGAGCTGACGTTATATGGTTGTGTCCCCTCCCAGGATTTTGCCCACTCATCCCTTTGATGGGGGAAGGAATGTCAGAGGGACAGCCCTACCCAGCAGTAGCCAAAACACTGGTCTGTTAACACCTCTCAGCTACTAATGCAAAGCACAGCACTGTGAGGGCTGTGAACTTTATCTCAGTCAGACCCAATACAATACCCCATCCCTGGAGACATTCAAGGCCAGGTTGGAAGGGGCTTTGAGCAACCTGGTCTAGTGGAAGGCATCACTGCTCATTGCAGGGGGTTGGAGCTAAATGATCTTCAAGGTCTCTTCCAACCCAAACCATTCTATGATGTCTTCAGTCTTCTCTTTTCAGTTTCTATGCAGTATTGCACTTGAGCTTATGTAAGGACCTGATAATAAGAAAAATGCCTCAAAAATTGCTTACTCATTGTGTCTGCTTATCATAATCTCTTTTAACACCTGAAGACTATGTGCGGGATGGACTGTGAGCTGCCTTGAGGTCCAGAAAAAGACAGGCAAAAACTGTGCTAAATCAGGAGGCGAGAGAGAGAGCTGTCGCCATCATATTTTCTGAAAAATCCCTTCCTGGGAAGCTGAGAAACCTCAGAGAAAAATGAAAACAATAATTATCTGATCTTCTTCTGTGTTTTGCTGCTTTGGAATGTGGTTTGGACATTGTTTACCAACTGGTCATTGTTTGATTGGTTTCACGTGAATTGTTTTGACTTAATGACCAATCATGGTCCAGCTGTGTCGAGGCTCTGGCGAGTCACGAGTTTTTTATTAGTATCTTCTTAAGCCTTCTGTAAGTATCCTTTCTCTATTCTTTAGTATAGTTTAGTATAGCATTCTTTAATATAATATAATATAATATAATATAATATAATATAATATAATAATAAATTAGCCTTCTAAGAACATGGAGTCAGATTCATCATTTCCTTCCTGCCACGGGGGACCCTGAAAATACCACAGAGAGGGACAAAAACTCTGCCCTTTGCCTCCTCACCCTGCTGCCTGCTAAAGCCTTTTTACAGCTGTGAAAACAACCTGAAGCCTCCCAGAGCTGAGACACTGCCAGCCCGGGGAACACCCTTTCCCCCCCCCATCCTGCATCTTTGGAGTGACCAGCACAAGTGGATCGGAGCCACGCATGAGCTGTAGGGACCATGCATTGCATCTGCATTTCAGAAGGCATTCCAGCTAAGCTGTCAACCCCAAAACCGGAAAATGCAGATAACCTACTTCAAGCGGCAGGGGAAAAAAAGGCAAAAAGTGCTTTCCCCCCCCACCCCCACCTCAGCAGAAAAGTAGCAGTGTTGTGGTAAACTATGCTATGCTTTTAAAATAATCTTAGCTTTTTCCAACTTTTCTCTACTTTTCCCCTTTTGTTCTCTTTGCCTCTTTTACAGTTAATAAAGTGAAAATATCATTTTTTGGTATCAACATTTAACTTTGAGTTTTTATCTCATTTCAGGGAGTATTCAAACCTGAAGCTCTTTCTGCAATTCACAGAGAGCTCTCTCTGCTCCTCTGCCATTAAACAGATTGTAACATCTTATTAATGTGTGCTGCTTCCTTTTTCAGCTAGTTCATTTTGGCATGCCTGAAAATCCCTTCCTGGGCTTGCATGAAGCTAGTTTGTGGGTAACTGCATTCATAGTGTAGGCATGCCAATAAAGTTATGTTAATAGGCCTTGAGATGGTAACTTGTGTGGAATGAAATAACTCAGCTAGGTTTTTGCTTATCAAGATACAGTCTTGGAATATGAGTATCCAAAGTGTATTTAGAAAAAGGCCACTTGGTTTTTGATCTTAAACCAACTCATCAATCTGTCTTTCAGTCTTAGTTGAAAAATTTGAAACTTGTGCCACAGGGGTGGGAAGACACATCAGATAACATTCTTCATTAAGAATTTGAACCATTATGTCTGATTTTTATGTGACTGTCTTGAAACTATCAGTCCTGAAAGAAGTAACCATATATTGCAGAATGAAGATCTGAATTATTATCAGATATGTTTCATTTAAGAAATCCCCAAGAAGATTTTAATATGGATGGGAATATTGCTTGGTTACGTTCTGTTGCAGTGTGTTGCAATATCCTGCTTCTCCTATCCCAGTCCTCCCAGGTGTGGCAATACCTTCTCCCTTCCCCTCTCCCTGCCTCCTGCTGAGAGCTGTCTGTCAATCTCAGTAGGCCAGCAAGGCCATCGTCTGATAGGTGAAGTTCAAAAGATGCCTCTCAGCCCTGGGGACAATTGGGCCATCCAGGTGTCATTTGTCCCCTGAGCCTTCCCCCCTCCTACCTGGTTGGTGGCACACCGATCCCTTCCCTCCCCCTCCCCCTGGGCTTAAAAGGACACTGAGACCATGCGGTCGGTGTTCGGTTGGAGCTGTCACAACATTCAGAGGCCTGTGTGCCCAGGAATAAAACTCTGGATCAAGACCCTCTAGCTGGATCTGTCTCCTTTTTTTCCTTCACCTCGCCTAAAGCCTTTCCATCAGAGGTAAAGCCCGAGTTCCGGCATGTCTGGACTTGTTCCAAGTGCCAGCTGCAACATACAGCTAGCCAAAGGTGTCTCTGAGGTGAAAACACCACAGCTGCCGTCTTTGGTCAAGCAGCAAGGGTCAGACGAGCCCAGGCACATTCCTCCCAGTAATATTGGGATATTATTCCAATAACCTTCTGTATGCTCCCTCTGTAAATCCCCTGCTCTAAAAGGCTTGATAAAAATGGTGTCAGGGGATGATGCTGGCCAAATGCCAGTGCATCCACGAAAAATCATTCACTTATTCTCCTCTGCTATAGTTAAGCAAAAGAGGGGGAAAGAACAATTAAAAAAAAAGCTCATGGGGTGAAATAACGATTAGGAGGAAACACTTTAAGGGCAAAATAGGCTCAAAACTTGAAAAGATATGAAGAAAAATTTATTAACAGAATTAAAAATAGGATAATGAGAACTAAAATAAACCTTTAGAACATCTTCGCCCACCCCCAGTCCTACTTTCTTTCCCACCAACAGCGCAGGGAGACAAAAACATGGTCTTTTTAGTCCGTTTGTCACTTCTAAAAATCTTTCTTCAATTCACTTAAGGAGAAGAGTCTCTTCTGCTATGCCATGGGGTACTTCCCATGGGAGACAGTTCTCTGTGAACTTTTCTAATGTGGTTCTAATTTGCACAAGTAGCAGTCCTGCCCAAATCTGCTGCAATGTGAAGTCCTTCCCACGGGCAAAGCAGTCTTCCCACAACTGCTTTTTTTTCATGGGCCATTTAGTTCACGGGGTTTTGTTTTTAAGGATGAGCTATTCTAGTATAAAAGCAAGGGTCTTCGTCTTCTGTCTCTGGAAGCAAGGGTTCTCTCTCTGTACAAGCCTCTCTCCAGATCACAGCTTCTCAGCACCACACGCTCCAGCATGAAAACCTTTTTCTCGTGGGCTGCAGGTGAATTCGGCATCCCTCCATGCACTTCATGAATTACAGGGAAACTGTTGTATTATAGTCCTCACTATGGCTTGCAGAAAAATCTCAGCTCTGATGCTCGGAGCACCTCCTTCTCCCCCTCCCTCTTTTGCACCGACCTTAGTGTCACCATGTTGTTCTTCTCATGTGTCTTCACTTTTTTCTTTTCTCTGATTTAGGAGACAATTGGTCTTTGTCTGTTCTCAAGTTCTATCAATTGAAAAGTTTTTATAGAGTTCTGCAGCACTGAAAAGTTGATTCTGTCCAGGCTCTGCATTGGGGAATTGCTTGTCATGTCTCTCATTGCTGATCACGTGGTCCTCACCGGCATCATACTAGCTGCGCAGGCTGCTGGCTCCACTCCGCACTTTTCCTCATGTGGGGCACTGAAAAAAAAAAGCTGCTGCTGCCACCCTTGCTCTTCTGTTTTTAGCATGGCTGGCTAAAAGCAACTAAGCAAACAAAGTTCATTGCGAGCCATGCCGAGGTAGCCGCGGCTGCGTGGTGCTGCCCTGGCCGCCTCGATCTTGGCAACGCATTCCCGGCCACGTGGCCCCAGCCATGTGGTCACTCCTAGCGCTGGTTTTGGCCGCATGGTTGTTCACGGCTCCGGGATGGTCCCTGGCGGCGTGGCCTAGCGGCGCCGCCAAGAAAGCGACCAGTGGGCTCTGCAGGGAAGGGGCCCGGCTGGCCCCCTCACCACTCCTTGGAGGCGAGGGAAAAAGAGAGCTTCCCGTGGTTTTGTCTTTCTTAAATATGTTATCATAGAGGCGTTACCAGCTTCTCTAATTGGGTTAGCAGTATGCCTATTCTCATGAAGCAATATGCGGAATAAATAGACTCCACAACCTGATGTAGTTATGAAGTGGGTATGCATGTCAGCGCCCGGCACAAGCGAGATAGCTCTCATGAAAGCTTGTGCCCCGAGTCCTGGTCTGACCCACATCTTTATTCACGAAGATGTTCCATATGCATTACATTACACAACCTTTTCATACATATTCAACCCCTGGCCCTGCCTGTCCTCGCCTCGCATGGTAATTAGATCCACACCCTTCTGGGCATGTGTTGCTTGCTGTGGTGGTTGCACGGGGATCTTTGGCGGTCTCTGAGGCCGAAGATTGTGGTCTTCTTCATGACTGAACTTTTTAACTTTTCTCCTTTGCGCGTGTGCTGTGGTCCCTTGGTGCTTATCTGAGTACATCTGTCGGTCTTGATGACCTTGGAGACAGAGGAGCCTCTTTATCTGGGTTTCTTGCATTCCTTGGTCTTCTCCCAGTATTGTTCTTTATGCAAGAAGCTTTAGAAATTTGCATTTTCCTATGTCCTTTTTACTATGGCAGAGGTTTCTTAAGTAAAAGGCTAAAATTCAACACATAATTCTACAACCTAAAATTTAAATGCTTAATTCATATTGCTAACTCAAGTGAACTCCAAAGACCTCCATTTCACTTAGAGTCAGCCAGCGACTAGTTCTGTCAGGCATGGAGGAAGTCCCCAGCAGCTCCTCACAGAAAATCACTTCCGTGGCTGGCTTCCTCTCTCCTCACCAAAAAACAAGCCATATAGAACCACCACAAATGGTCAGTGGAAGTGGCAGAAAATTTAACAGATAATTAGTGCCTTGTACCTGTTTGGACAGAACTACCAGCTTCATCTTATCTGAACGGCAAAAGAAATAATGCAAGTGTGTAATTTGCAAGTTTTCTGTTCTTATGTGGTGGGTTGATCTTGGCTGGCTGCCAGGTGCCCACCAAGCTGCTCTACCACTCCCCTTCCCAACTGGATAGGGGAGAGAAAATAAGATGGAAAACAACTTGTACGTTGAGATAAGTATTTTTACTAAAGCAAAAGCACAAGTTTGCATGTGCACAAGCAAAGTGAAAAAAAAAGAGGTTAATTCTCTACTTCCCATCAGTGAAGGATGTTCAGCCACTTCCCAGGAAGCAGGACTTCAGCATGCATAGCAGTTGCTCCAAAAGGCAAACACTCTAAACAACAAATACCCCATCTTCTTCTTCCTTTCCTTAGCTTTTATATCTGAGCTGATGTCATACGGTATGGAATATCCCTTTGGTTAATTTGGATCAGCTGGCCTGGTTGTTTCCCCGCCCAGGATCTTGCCCACCCCCCAGCCTACTGACTGGGGGGAAGAATATTGGAGAGACAGCGCTGATGCTGTGCCAGCAGTAGCCAAAACACAAGTGTGTTCTCAACACATTTTCAGTTCACAATGCAAAGCACAGCACTGGGAGGGCTGCTATGGGAAAATGAACTCCAGCTCAGCCCCACCCAATACAGATAAACTGCTAGTAAATGCATGGTTGAAGATAGCAATTGCAAGCAAAACCTTGTCAGAATTTCAAATAAAGTTTTCTTTAGGTTAGTCTCTAATTCAGCTCCACTTTTTTAATATGGTAATTAATGTATCTCTTGCATACAGAATTTTAAATGCTATGGTAAAGGTTTTTTGTAGTTATCTCAGTTGAATCTCTGAGTCCATGCTTGTATTTACTTGTGTTCTGCAGAATGTATACTCTAATCTGTGAGCAGATTAGCATACAGGAAATCCAAGTGTCTGATACTGTGCTGACCTTTGTGGTATCCTCACTCTGTCACACAACTATATCAAAATATATTGATGCTGTAGGGAATCTTCTTGTAACAAAAAGAAGTAGTTTACACCATTTAAATAGCTGCTTTTCTTCAGGCTTATGGGCTTTTAGGTAAAGCTTTGACTGTAAAGTGTATTAGAAACTGGTTCAAAGTGTTAGAGATATCCAGGTATTACAAATATCAGCATTCTGAGAATGAAGAATGTTTTTCAGTCCCCAGTCTTTGTGTTCTACAAAGTATGAGAGTATGGTGGGACTTAGAGAAATGCGCATTTAAAAGTCAAGGAACTCTGAGAAATTGTTTTGTGAAGAATTCTCTTTTCTCTTGACTTTATAGGAACTGTCAGATGCCTGATTAGTCTTTTACATAGATAAAATATTGTACTTTCCTTGATCTGTCTTGTACTTCATTGCATTTTATTTCTGAAGTTTATTTTTAGTATTGTGTGAGGATTGCTAATAAAACTTTGGGGTTTTGGTAGCCCAAGTTATCTATACACTTGTGAAATTTATGTATAAAACAATTTGAACAAGTCCAAATGCATCTCTTTCTGGTATACAGAGATTAAACTGTATTATAAATCACCTTTTTTTTCTTTCTGATTTGCAGGTAGAAAAAATAACTGGCCACCTCTTCCTGAGAATTTTCCAGTAGGTCCGTGTTTCTACCAGGACTTTTCTGTAGACATTCCTGTAGAATTCCAGAAGACAGTAAAGATTATGTACTATTTGTGGATGTGTAAGTATTTTCATTTAAAGAAAAGGCAAAGTGCATATTTGAACTTGATGATACAGACTTGCTACTCTTGCTTTTGCAATATCTGTAATGAAAATTTTTTTTAAAATTCAGAAGTCAAATGCTGAAATGAAATATTTTTGTTAGCTTCAGTTTTAAATGTATTGGATTATTTCATAGAAATTTTCATAGGAAAAAAGGAAGAGGATTACCCAATGCAGATTGATTATGGTATAGTGCAGTTTTCTGTTTTAAATATCCCTGTTTTTGTAAAATGAGCTTTGACCATTTATTAATCTAGAAATAATTTTATTGTTTTTAAAATCAGCTTATATATTAAAAAGTATAATTCACAATCAGTGTTAATAGACTGAGTTTAAGAAGTGTAATATCCATTTGCTTTATAATAACAGTTTTATATGGTTTAACATCTTTTTAGTTTATAGTGGAGACAATATAATTTTAGTCTGTTTTAAAAAATAGTGTAAATTAAATTAGCTGAAGAATCAGTCCATATTACAACTGTCCTTTGTACACCAAAAATGCTCTACAGTCTTTGTAGGGTTCATTATGCTCTCATTCAGGTGCTATGTTTTGACTGGAGAAATGCTGAATAAACCAAATGTACAAATGCCATGACATTTGTCTCTTCTGCCTTGTCCAGTGTGATGAGCACCTAATAAATACTCTGAGACTGATGAAATTCCAAAGATTTAGGTGCTTTGATGACATTAACATATTTTTATCATAATTAAGGGGATGCGAATTTCAGAACTCTTCTGTATTTTTTTTCAAATCTGCATAATTTTGCCTGTTAATCTGGTAATCTTATTACTGTGACTGAACCATGTCATTGAAAAACATAAAATGAGCAGTCAGCATTGAAACAAATGAATTCCACTTCATAGTAATCCACAGCTTTTTATAGTCATTGTTGGATTATTAATCTTTAAACAACTGGATTCACTGTAGAAGGTGGGACTAATCACTCATAAATCTCACAGATATTTAAGTTATATATGAAATCTAAGATCAAGTACTCAAAAATTCTAGGATAGTTACTAATTCTGGCCATTTGCCTGACTGAATTCTAAAAAGTGCCATATGTTTCAAACACGAGGTGAAGTTGGGCAGCGAGAATTGGAATATTAATACCGTTTTTCTTTTTGCTACTTATGGCAATAAATAAAGGAAGCGGTGATATTATAGTATTTCAAAATGTATACGAGGTGTGCTCTTATACTAAGATGACAGATTTTCTTCCAGGTAGACTGAGATTTTTAACTGAGTCCTCTTGTTCTTTTCCTTCTTTACCTTTTGTGCTCTGTGACTTAGGGATTACTCAGGAAGGAAAGATGGAAAAGGGCATAATAAAGGAAAAGAAAGACAAAATCTATTTCAGGCTAAAAAAAATTAAAAGACTGAGTATAGAACTTTGTGCCTTGAGGCTGGATGTTGACTCAATCTTTATAATTTTTCTTTCTATGGGATTTGGATCATATATCATTAGAGTGGCTTTGCTTCCTCAGTGGAGGCACTCATTACCATAGCAAACCAACCTGCTTCTCCTTGTTGCTCTACCCTACATTTTATTTCCTCTTCCAGAACTTCCTAGATTTTGTAAGGTCTAGGGGTCAGTGAACATAATCACGTTTGGATAAATCTGCCTGATCAACACTTTGTAAAGTAGGTTAGTTTTCCTCTTCCTTTTTTAGCAGCCTTAAGAACACACCTTTTTATTGAATTTTCATTTTTTGGGTGTTGCTTTTGTTGGTAGTAATTTTTATATCTTTAGTCTTGGTCTGTATGCATCTGAGGAAACTTGCCTGCTTCAGATCTAAATGCTCTTTATCTCTGCTTCTATCCCTATTATGTGAATTCATCCATCTTTTCTCTATTTGTATCTGAAGTCAGAGTTTTCAGATTCCTTGATGTGGTTTTCTCTTTACACAATTTTTTTTTCCCCTGGGGAGAGCTTTTCTTTTTTTAACTGACTGACTGCTCCCATGTTTTTATGAACTACAGCAAACAATTAACAATGGCTTCTGTCAGCTGCCAGTGGAGCTTTTCTATGCTGTCTTGTTTTTGCAACTATTGCTGTTCTAGTTGCTTGCAGATAGAACAGCAGTTTGCCTGGCTCTGTACATCAAGCACTACTTTTTCGATCTTTTTTTGCTATTACTACAGAAATGTCTCTTGACTGCTATCTGACACCAAATATTTTTTGGCTGAAAAGCCTGTTTTCCAGCTATTTTCTGTCTAAGGATACAATCAATAGTACATATAACAGTCTGTTGATGTTTGTTTTGCCTGTTCCTGAGAACCTCCAAAAGGATGGACACTTCATAAACTCCCCCCAAGCCTGTTCTAGTCTGTTGTCATCTTTATCCTTAGAAAGTGTTTCCATTATATAATTAAATTTTTCCCTTCCTATGATTTATATTCCCTGTTCTGTCCACTGTTGTTATGGAGATAGATTTATGCCCATTTGCCATCATCTTTTGTCAAAATTAGCATAGTTCTCTCAGCCTTTCTTTGTACATCATGTTTTCTAGAGATCTGGTTTTTTGTTGCTCTCTTACAGATTTGACACTTGGTCTACTCCATATTATTATGGGATTTTTAATGTGTACCATCAAGAACTGGAGAATGTGGACTATGTCAAATATTTTAGCTGAAGTCCTAATGTACCATGTAGAGTTAAAAAAAATACTTTCACATTTTTGGTAGTATGTTCTTGTGTTCTGTGCTGATCTAAGCTTGTTTCAGAATATATTTTTTCTGATGAAAAATACTTGTGTCACTTGTAAGGTGTGTTTGCAAATGTCTTTCCCTCTCCACAAAGATCAGAACAGACAAGCAATAAAAGGTTAAACTACATTTGAAACCACTCTGATGTGCTTCAAGGTTGTGTGCAATCAGATTTCGCTAGCTTTGTCCTCACTTGCCAGTTTCCATGTGTCTTCAAAGCCCTCCATTTTGCAGGTATCCCATTCCCCTTGAGGCATTCCATTACAGAGTGATAGTCCAGCTGGTTCCTGGAAAGAAGCATTCTTTTGTTGTGTACCCAGTGAGGACTTTGGTTTCCCAGGAATACCATCAATAAAACATTACTGAAATGAAACTTATTACAAAAATCTATTTTCATACAGTCCCAAATGAGACTACAAAATAATCATCTTAATAATGTAGATGCCTAATAGCATCAGTGCAACTTGTGATCTTTATCTACAATTAACTTTCAAACGTTAATGGATTATGAAGTGTAATTAATTAAGACAGGGAATGTATATGTAAGTAGAGTTCTTCTATACAAGGAAGCTTACACTAAGAAAAATGTTCATAGAAACATGGAATCCTAGAATGGTTTGAATCGAATGGGAGCTTAAAGATAATCTAGTTCTAACTCCCCTGCCATGGGCAGGGACACCTATTAGACCAGGTTGTCCAGACCTCCATCCAGCCTGGCCTTGAACACCTCTAGGGATGGGAAAGTCTACAATCTCTCTGGGCAAACTGTTCTGGTGTCTCACCACCCTCACAGCAAACAATTTCTTTCTAATACCTAATTTAAACCTACCCTCCTTCAGTTTAAAGCCATTCACCCTTGTCCTGTCATTACATGCCTTTGTGAAAAGTCCCTCTCCAGCCTCCTTCTAAGTCCCCTGTAGGTACTGGAAGGCTGCTCTAAGGTCTCCTTAAAGCCTTCTCTTTTTCAGGCTGAACAATCCCAATTCTCTCAGCCTTTCTTCATAGAAGTGCTCCATCCCTCTCATTATCTTTGGTGGCCCTCCTCTGGACTTGCTCCACCAGGCCAATGTCCTTCCTGTTTTGGGGGGGGTGTGGGAGACCCCTCTGGGTCCCCCTGCGTGAGAGACCCCTTAATAAATGTTCTGTGCCAGGACTGAGAGACAAACTGGACTTTTTTTGGTCTGCAGGTTGCTGTTTATTTTTCTCTTATCAGAAGTTCTGCGCGCCATCTGCACCAGACTTACACAGAGAAGACAGCAAAAAAAGATCACAAGATGCATAGTTTCAAGGTCTTTTAAAGCTGTTTCATCCAATTAACTCCTAAAATGTACTTTATTTCTACTTTTCTACCAATATCTAATTATTTGTCTGCTACACAGCACCTGCATTGTAGCTCTTTCTAACCAATCACTCTGTGCTACCAACACTGGAGAAAATGGAGTAGATGAAGAAGGAGCCTATTTCACACTCTCCTAGATTCTGATTCATCCCAAAGTCTTGGAAGCCCTCTCCATGGACGAAGGTTAAAAGCAGTGTTTTCCTGGGAATCAGGACCTGTCAGGACAACCAGGGAAATATTCCCCATGCCCTGAGTTCCAACAGGGGGGCTCAGAGCTGGACACAGTACTCCAGGTGGGGCCTCACAAGAGTGGAGTAGACAGGCAGAATCACCTCTCTGATCCCACTGCTCTGGATGCAGCCCAGGATACGATTGGCTTTCTGAGTTGCAAGTGCACATTGCCAGCTCATGTTCAGCCTCTCATCCACCAGCACTCACCTCCAAGTCCTTCTCAGCAGGGCTGCTCTCAACCTGTTCATTCCTCAGCCCGTATTGATACTGGGGGTTGCCCTGACCCGGGTGCAGCACCTTGTACTTGATCTTGTTGAACCTCATGAGATCCCCATGGGCCACTTCTTGAGCTTGTCCAGGTCCCTCTAGAGCAACTCATGAGTGACTTTTTTTATTGACCTCACCTGCTTCCACAGCTGAATTAGAATCAGGCTTTCTTAGATCACTTCAGTGAGTGCTGTATTGGTATAGCTGTGAAATTATTGTCATATAGACATTGCATGATGCTAAAGCCTTAGGCCATTTCAGCTCTCAGGTGGTCATTATCTCTAATAACTTGTATCACTGTTAAATTTGAAGAGACAAGTAGATGGAAGGTATTTAAACCATTACCCTGAACATGAAAACACCTGTGTATTCATACAACCGCAAAGCTTATCTAGGTGACTTAATGATGGCATTGGCTTGCAGCAGGTACAGAGAAGAGTGAATAGAGTGAAGGGAGACTTGTCAGTGAATTCCTGTCTTCATCTGTAGCTTGCTAATACTCAATTTTTATGACTGAGATTCTCTGTGACATGTCGCCTTCTGTTTGAAAGGCGAGGCGACCTGGTTCTGGAGTACAGCACGGCAGCCCAAATTCTCAGGGCTGCTCGGGTTTGAGAAATACGCAGACACCAATGTGGTGGACGTTCTGAAACCTTTATTATCTCTTCTTGAGGGATTATATAGACCTGGGTTTCTCTACGTCAGGACGGGGGGTCGTGCTAGACCTTCTAGGGTTAGTATGGAGTGGAAAGTTACTGGTATTCCTATGTTAGTAGGGGTCTCTTGCTTAACCGCATTCCGAGGGTGATCTCTATCTTATCTCTGGAGAGCAGGAGGGGAGAGGGGTCTCTGTTTCTTCCCGTAACAGCCCGTTATCTTCCGAGCGCCTGTCCCTGCATTCCACATCTCCCCCCCCCCTTTCACTAATGATTGGGTTAGTTACACATCTATGCACTGAAATGAGGTAGAAGGTTAGGATTTAACAAGGGAAAAGGGTTTTGGGAAACCTGAGTTTTTGCCAGACAATTTTCTCGCGACCGGCGGTGATCCCCATTAAATTCCCAGCATTTGTTGCCTTCCTATGAACAGGATGTTATTCCGTTCTAGGCGGGCACGGACGAATGAAACCAGCTTGTTTAACAAGCATGGCCCGAAGGTGATGGTTAAAAGCAGCATTACCAATGGACCTGCTAGGGTAGAAATCAGAGTGGTCAGCCAAGGTGATTGGTTGAACCAGGATTCGAACCAACCCTGTTGGGCTTCCCTGTCTCTCTGTCTCTGAGCCAGTCTGTTTCGGAGTTCTGCCATGGAGTCTCTAACGACTCCGGTGTGGTCTGCGTAGAAGCAGCATTCCTCTTTCAAGGCGGCACACAGGCCTCCTTGCTGCATGAGCAGGAGGTCCAGTCCTCGCCTGTTCTGCAGGACCACTTCCGAGAGTGAGGAGACTGACTTCTCCAGGAAGGAAATGGATTTCTCGATCCTCTGCAGGTCCTCGTCTATGGTCATTTGCAGCTGTGACAGTCCTTGGCTCTGAGTTGCTAGGGCTGAGACTCCTGTTGCCGTTCCGGCTGCTCCTAGGCCGAGCAGCATTGCGATAGTTATACCTGTTAATATTTCTCTTTTGTGGAGTCGGCTGGTCTCTTCGAAAAGGTGGTACACCTCTTCGTCTGAGTGGTACAGGACCCTAGGAACAATCAGGACTTGGACACAAAAGTCGTTAGAGTTACTGAATTTGGCAAGGGACACACAGGGGCTCACTCCGGATCTTTGGCAAACCCACATCCCCGATGCGGATGGGACCACCCACTTATTTTTCTTCTTGTCGGGCTCGACTACTTCGGTGCAGACGTCTCCCTTTCGTTTGGCTAGGGTTACGTTGCCAAAGCATCTGCCCTGTCCCGTGACCTGACTCAGGGTGATTCCCTTGCGGGGGGTGTCCCACCTGCACTGATGGGGAGCATCGGCTGTGGAATAGGTAAAGGGGGTGTCTAAAGCCATTCCTTCGTAAAAGGGAGGTTTTACATCATAACAAAGCCAACAGGAGTTGGTTAGGTTAGGGTTAGATTCGTTTAGGGATAGGTAACTAGCTTCTAGCATGCGAAGGATTGGGTCTGAGTCTGACCTGTCCGAGCGGCCTATCTGGAAGGTCTCCATGTCTTTGATCGGGATGTCGGTGACCTTTTTGGGCAAGGCCTTTGGGTAAGTCATGTTTCCCCCTTTTTGCGTGCTTTTAATTACCTTGTTGGGTCCAACCGCTCTGGGTGCTGCCGGTTGAAGCCTGGCTATTTGCACGTTCTCCCACTGTTTCGACCCTTGAAGGACTGCTGTCCATGTTTTGCCCACGGCCCAACTAGGGTGATTTGGCTGTAGGACTGTCATGTTGTAGTGAGTGCATTTCCGAATTTTGGGGATTTTATGGTGGTTTCGATAGAAGTTTCCCTGAAGGAAGACGGGTGTTTTGCAACCTGCAGGTGCCCAGGTGAACTGTAGGAACTTGTCGGGCTCTTGAGGGTCCCACCCAGGCCCTGATGGCCTGGCGTCCGTAACTATTGTTTCGCAGCCCCAGTGCCCACAGTATCCCCACCCTGGGCGATTACAGTAACTTTTTCCTGGGTTTGAAGCTGGGCACCAGTAGGATAGGTACATGTGTGTGGCGTGTGGGGAATGAGGGTCTGTCTTTGGTTGTCCTGGAAACAGGTCGGTAACGCGAAGCACGAAAGATGGGGTGTGTGGCATGGTGATTTCTCTGAGCGTCTTACCGTCGGTAAGACGTCGCATGACCCACCTGAATGGCTGATGGGGGTAGTAGTTTGGGCTGGCTTGTCCTCTGGCGACAAGCCCCAACAGCAAGATCGCACAGAAACACTGTTGATGCTTGGGTCTCACCCGTGCGGGTTTCTTGGGTGCTGTTTGGCGGCTCGGTGGTCTGTCTCTTTCTTCTGGAAGGGGAGTGTACTCATCCCAAGGACGACCCACGAGCATGTCCTGTAAACAGAAACTCACAATTCTCATCAGTCTCATCCTGCCCACTGCGGAGGTCGGGCTTGATTGACCTGAGTGGACACCACCTGATTTTGCTGTCTTTTTTGACAGCTGCGTACCCTCGCCCTGTGAGCATCAACCTCCAGCCCTGTTCCCATTCGCCCAGCTCGTTTCTGATCACTACCTGTGGGCCCTCCTCTAGTGTTCGGGTGGCCCAGTGTTTTTGGATGGGACTGTTTGTTTCCTCCCCCCTAGGGAATTGATTCAGTGCTAGCAGGGCGGTTGCTAGCACACGCGCTTGATCTCCTGGGGGAATGGAATTGGCAAAGCCCTCTGCTTTTGCCAACACCTCTAGCTTGATTTTCAGGGTCTGATTTGCTCGCTCGACTATGGCCTGCCCGGTACTGTTATAGGGGATACCTTGTACTAATGTGATGCCCCATTTCGAGGCGAATTCTCGCACTGGTTTTGAGGTGAAATTGGAACCGTTGTCAGTTTTGATCTGCTTGGGGATACCAAGCCATGCCATGGCCGTCAGCCAGTGCTGAATCGTGGCTTTTGAGTTAGTTTTGGGGTGCTGTGTGGCTACGATTGTTCCGCTGTGAGTGTCCACTGTCACTGCAAGCCATGCTCGGGGGCTTCAGCAGCTGACTCACGGTGAAGTCTGACTGCCAGATCTCTGAGGGCTTGAGACCTCTCGGGTTGATCCCACTGGACCACAGGGGTGACTTCTGGCAGTGAGGACAGGTAGACACCACGTGCTTTGCATCCGTTGTCGAGATCCCACATCTCTTTGCTAGCGCTTTGGCTCCGATGTGGAGTGACTCGTGCAGCTGACGAGCTTCCTGCATTGTCCAGACGCCTTTTGCTGCAGCGTCTGCTTTGTCGTTGCCTGTCTGAAAGTAACCTTTTACTGGGTCGTGGCTGTTAACGTGAATGACGGATACGGTTCCCTGTCGTGAGGAGAGTGCCTCTTCCAGCATCTGGGCTGCTGTAGATGTTGACACACCTGGTCCTGCCATGGCTAGGCAAAGCCTTGCCACGAATATAGAGTCCGTTACAATGTTGAGGTGTTCATCTTTGAAGAGTCCGCACGCCAAGACCACTGCTGCTGCTTCCAGTTGCTGCACTGACAGTGTGGGGTCACTCGCTTTGATGCATTGCCATTGTTCCCCCTGTCTGCCACACTGCCACTGCAGTAGAGGTTGTGGAGGAAGCGTCCGTGAAGACCGTTGGTCCTGGCTGTGGTCGGTCCTTGACCTTGGCGGTGTGTCCATGTCGACGATGGTCAGCAGCTGAGTCCAAGGGGTCTGGCGGAGTAGGAGATTTCTCCTCCGAAGCCGGTGAGAGCAAGGGCCAGGTGTTCTGAAATTGTGGTTGACTCCGTGGTTGCTTGCTTGCGAAAGGGAAGGTAGATTTTTGTCGGTTCGGTCCCCAGGTGTCTCAAGGCGAGCTTCCTGCCTCTCCTGATGAGGCTGGCGATGCATTCCATTCCTGAGGAGAATGCACGAGCGGGTCTCCCGAGGACCACCCATTGGATCGATCGGGAGTTTTCGGAAGGTCCTTGGGCAAGTGCCCCGACGCCTCCCTTTGGCGTGAAGTGGACGTACAGGTCCAGGGGCATGGCTGGGTTCCACCTGGCAAGCGTGCCAGTGGACATCTGCTGCTCGATGAAGTCGAGGGAGCTCTTTGCTTGCGGTGTCAGCTCCTTGGGTTCCCAGGGGTGCTTTCCTTTCAGGAGGTCATATAAAGGGTCCATGACCTCGGGAGGAATCAGGACGATGTTGCGAACCCATTGCAGTGATCCCACCAGGCGTTGCACATCGTGGAGTGTTTTGATGTCTCGGTGGATCTTCACCTTGGGAGGAGTCACGTAGGAGCTTGTGATCCCCACTCCCAGGAAGGTCACACAGGGTCCCCTCTTGATCTTTGCGCTCGCGATTTCGAAGCCGTTGGCCCGGAGGGTTTCCGTGACTGTGGACACCAGGTGATCTACTTGGCTCGTCGACGGTGCTGCAATTAGAATGTCGTCCATGTATTGAATGATGGTCGCAGTGGGGTAGGATCGTCGGACTGGTGTCAGCGCTCTGTCCACGGTGATCTGGCAGATGGTCGGGCTGTCCACTAGTCCTTGCGGAAGCACTCTCCATTGGAAGCGTAGGTTGGGTCGCTGGCCGTTCGGAAACACCACGGAGAATGCGAGTCGCTCTCTGTCTTCGGGGTGCAGGGGTATCGAGAAGAAGCAGTCTTTGATGTCCAGCACTGCGCATGGCTGTCCTTCGGGAATGGCTGAGTTCGCAGGTAGCAGTGTTTGGACCGGACCCATGGGTCGGATTGTCTTGTTCACCTCTCTCAGGTCGTGGATGAGGCGGTAACCTTCTCCTGACCTTTTGGGGATTACAAACACAGGGGTATTCCAGGGGCTGACTGAGGGTTCTATGTGACCCTTTTGCAGTTCGCGTTCGACCAGCTCCAGCAAGGCTGCTATTCGAGGCTCTGACAAGGGCCACTGCTCGATCCAGACAGGGTCTGATGATTTCCAAGTCAATTTGATCGGCAGTTGGGGATGCACGGCAGTGGCCCTTACGATAAATTTGTAATCCTGACTCCTAGCATAGCAAGGACATCCCTCCCTATCAAGGGGAGGAGAATTTTGTAAAATGTAGGGGTAAATTGCTATTGTCTGTTCTGGTCCCTTGTTCGTGTGAAGTGTCATAGCCACCAGCTGGGTGCTTTTCCATTAGCCGAGATAAACTGGACCCCGTGGAGAGGCTGTCCCTCTCCATTCGCCCGCGCCAGTGCGGCGGTGCATAGGTCTGTCCATTCTTGCTTAAAAACTATGCGTCCCGCTCCGTCAAAAATTATGCGGCTTATTTGTTTTATATCAAAGGGAAGCAGATCATCGTTACCAAAAAGGCCGTCTAGGAGTGTAGAAACCACCCCTGAGTTGATCCCTTTTTCTGAAATAGCTTTAACAATCGTCTGAATTTCTTTGACATTTACCGGCGTGTATATTCTCTGCTGATTCCCCTGAGCACCGGTTACTCTCACTGGAAAAGCATGCACATTTGCTGCGGGTTCCCAGTCCGCGCAGGCTATTTTTATTTTGCCCCAGTCGGTAAATTTGTATTGTAACTGGTTCTCGGTTTTAAGGGTTTATTCGGTTTCATCCGAAACCGCATTGATTCTATTCTCTCCGTCTCCGAGTCGCTGCTAGACTCGGAGCGGTCTGAGGAGATGTCGCTCCTTTCTGAGTCGGAAGTAAACTGCTGATAAACTTCCGGTCCGCCTTGCCGTTTTGTTCGGCTTCGGCCCCGCTCCTCCCCTCGGAGGCGGTGCCGCTCCCGCCCCCTGGGCTCGCCCTGCCTCCCGCAGGGAGGGATTTCCCCCGTATATGGTGGCGACATGGGGCGCGGCTCCCAGGCGAGTATCCGCCCCCCGCCGCCTCCCTGCGCATGCGCGGTTGCGGGGATCCGCAGCTCCTGACAGAGCATACGCTCGGCGCCGGCTTCCTGCGCGTGCGCGTCTGCGTCTGTCTTTGTCCCCGGGCTTTTCGCGCCATGAGCGCGCGGGGGTCCGCCCCTCCCCTTGCCCGCCCGCGCCATGTTCAAACGGGTATGGCGGCGGGGACGCTGCCGCCGCTGCCCGCGCTTCCGTGGCTGCCGCCGCCGCGGCGCCGCGCGCCTCCGCAGCCAGCTCTCCCCAGAAAGACGGCGCGCATTGTCCCGCTGTTTGTATCGGATCAGCGACCGGCGGGGAAGGGATGGGCGTGGGAACCGCGGAATCTCCGGGAGTTTCCGCGGGGGGACCCGGACCCGGCGCGTCCCGCGGGGGGGTAGGGGGGTCCCCCGGGGGCTCCGGAGGATCTGGGCTCGGGCGCGGGGAGGGATGGAACGCGCCCGGCCCCCGCGCTTCCCCGGTTTCGATTGGGTCGCTTTCAGGGGGGGTCTTTGTTGTTGTGGCCACCCCCAGCTGTGGCACGGCTAGCAAATGTGCTTGCGCAGCCTGCCAAGTCTCCCGCTCCTCTATTGCCTTGCTTAAGGCTTCCTCTACTTTCCCCCACGCTTTCAGGCTTTTTCCACTGCCTGTGGCCTTTGTATCTTTTGCCAAGGCGGCAGTGCATTTCTCCCAAACCTCTGAATATAATATTTCTCCGGGGCTTTGAATGGCCCCCAGCTCCAGAAGTCTTGTCACAGCAAAGAGTAAAATTTCTGAGCTCACACTTAATTCCCCATTGCATATGCATCAAACTTACGACCTTCGCTATCGCCTCCATGCGGCTCGCGGGTCCCGGGGCGTCCCCCTCGCCACAGTCGGTCCTGCCGCTGCGGCCGCTGTCTCCGTCCAGGCGAAATCCCCGTCCCCCGAGGTTTTTCTTCCTCCCGGGTTTCGGCACCACTTGTCGCCTTCTGTTTGAAAGGCGAGGCGACCTGGTTCTGGAGTACAGCACGGCAGCCCAAATTCTCAGGGCTGCTCGGGTTTGAGAAATACGCAGACACCAATGTGGTGGACGTTCTGAAACCTTTATTATCTCTTCTTGAGGGATTATATAGACCTGGGTTTCTCTACGTCAGGACGGGGGGTCGTGCTAGACCTTCTAGGGTTAGTATGGAGTGGAAAGTTACTGGTATTCCTATGTTAGTGGGGGTCTCTTGCTTAACCGCATTCCGAGGGTGATCTCTATCTTATCTCTGGAGAGCAGGAGGGGAGAGGGGTCTCTGTTTCTTCCCGTAACAGCCCGTTATCTTCCGAGCGCCTGTCCCTGCATTCCACAGTGACAGTAGTGAAGTAGACCCCTATGTTGCCAGGGTTATTGTGCTAGTATCAGTAGTGGGTGAGACGTTTCTTCAACCCTCTTCTGCAGTGATGGTATTCTTTTAAAACTTGTCCTGTTTTTGTAACTGCAGTTACAAAAAAAAAGTAATAATTTTGGAAAGGTCAAACTCCTTCAGAATGGGGACTTTTCTATTAATCTTGGGCATCTCCCTATTTTCCAGTATTGACTAGAAAAAGTGAGAATACCCCTTAGTAAATTTTTTTCATATTCATCAAAAGAAGGTAGGAATTTGGATTTATATCCATTCTTGGGCTTTATGCAGCAGGCACATACAAATTCTGAAATGAGTTGCTTTCCTAACCTCTTGGAGCAGTGCCAAGTTGTAGATACATTAAATGTTCTTTGTTTAAAAATATGAAGCTTTCTGTTTCTGGTGACTTGTTGCTTATGGAGAGAGACGGGGAAGACTGATTCAGTGATCAGAATCCGATTTTATTGTGGGATACAAACGCATATATACTATTTCAGGGAGACTAGTAATGTGTACTACAATGATTAGGTTAAAATCGCATACACAAACTTATGCATATTACAACTTATGCATATTACAACATCTCTTGCTTGCAGAGTTTAATGAGATTTTCTTTTTCCAGTAAACCTGTCGGATTTAATCTTCTTGCAATCTAGATCTAATTTTCAAAGTTCCTTTTGCTTTTGCCAAGGCATCCTGTTATCAAATCTCTTATGTTAACCAAGTCCAAAGTCCATCATCTGTCTTGTGTCCCCCAGCATTCCAACAGAAAATAGGTGGGGGGACAGAAAGAGAGTGACAGAGACAGAATAAGGAAAATATCACCTCCTGTGGATCCTAACAATGTTCCATTGATCCTCTCCAGCTGGTCTTCTTAGTGGTGAAGATCCCCCCAAAAAGCATAGAATCCCCATGGGTTAATATACGCTCAGACTAGGTAGGAAAACCCAGGCACCTCGCGGGGGGGGGGAATTTGCCATTGTCTCTTACTATGGACTCTGGGTTTGTTGCATCATGTGCAGTCCTGTGGTGCAAGGCTTCAGGAATTACTCTAGGGGGCACTTCGGGGGGGTCTTTAATGGATCTGTGGGGTTGGGGGTTCCACAGCTCAGCCAGTTTGTGTAAGGGAGGACAGGTGCTCACTGCCTCTGACCAGAGGTTGCACCCGAAACCTCCTCCCCGCCACCTCATTTCAGGGTGGAGTCTGTGTAAACCTGGCTTCTGGGGGCTGTGGTCTCTCCCACCCCAAACTCAGCCAGGGAAGAATTTCTGCTGTGTTTGGCTTTCATGTGGATGCATTCTTCTCCCTCAGGCTTGTTTGCTTTTCCCTAGACCTGAGGTGATTAAACAATAGTGTGTGCACTTTATCTTATCTAGGCAGCTTAATTCACAGTCCAGAGTTCTTCAGGGGAGGCTTCTGTGGTTGTAGCCTCTTTATACAGTTTCTGCTATAGTGAGCAACACTTCATAACAATGTTTAAGGCATGAACCATTTCAGTTCCTGACAGTGCCAGATAGCATGAAAGTAGTAGCTGTAATGTTGCTTACTACTGTTGTATCTTTTTTGTTCCAAGAGGTAAATATATTTGAAATAACCTGTGAGGTTTTAATACCAATGCATTTTCTTTAGTAGAAATTCAGTAGTTAACCTGTAACTAGATCTGCCAATGCAAAAATGTTGGTATTAAGAGCTGAGAACCAAAAAAAGCAGATGTTTAGGACCAATATTATAAGAAATATTTGAGTATTCAATATGTATTAAAGGACCTAGAATAGGTTCTTGCAGATCTTGTTTTACTGAGAAGCATTTTTCCTTAGCTGACTTTTTTTCTCTATTACATGTAAGACAAAGAGCTTCTCATTAAAAGGGGGGAAGGGTTGGAAAATTTTCCTTTTGTATTGTAATATTAAGGCTGACAGTCCTGCAGTCATTTAGTTGCCTGATTGTAAGAGAAGAAAAATAACTAGCATGTTAAAAAAAGTACAAATATCCAGTAATTACTGTAGAAGTAGCAGTTATTTCAACTGTAGAAGCCTCTTTTTTATCATTTTAGGTTTGAAAATATTTGATGACTGATTTTTTTCCTTGCTACATGCCTGATATTACTTGAATTTTATTGTTCACTACTTTCAGTTGTGAATATTTACTTTAACCTTAAGCTTAAAAAACTATAAAAATCAGCATAATGCTGAGAGAGGATATTGATTTATTGTCAGCATGCTTATGTTTTGTTTAAAAATGCACAGTTTAAGTATCACTTTAACAATTGTAATAATTTATTTTATGAACATAATTTAATTAAGATTTTTCTTTGCTTATGTTTCTACAGTCCATACAGGGACACTGTTTCTTAATATCTTTGGATGTTTGGCCTGGTTTTACATTGATGCTACACGAGGGGTTGATTTTGTATTGAGTATCCTCTGGTTCTTGCTTTTTACCCCTTGTTCTTTTGTCTGCTGGTACAGACCACTTTATGGAGCTTTCAGGTAAGAACTTCAGCTTGAATTAAAATCTTTAAAAAAAAAAACTTCACTTGTTGAAATGCATTAACATTCCAGAATTTGTTTATCATTAAGATAATCCTTCAATGTAATTTCATTAGAAACAAGTAGAACAATTACCATTAATTCAGTTGCTGTATCTGAAATGCTGATGGCAATAGTTAGGAATATTATAGAATATATTTTAAAATATTTAAAAACCATTAGCTCCTGAGAGCACTGAAGGTCCAGGAGTGCATCTGAAATGTTTGTACATCAATTCACATAGTATGAGAAACAAGCACAGTTAACTGGAAGCATCAGCTCCCAGAGCTATGATATCACTGGTATTAGTGGGACTTGGTGGAATGAGTCTGAAGACTGGATTGCCGAAATTGAGAGCTACAGGCTGTTCAGGAGGGATAAGCAGAGCAGGCCAGGTGAAGGAGTTGCATTGTATGGAAGGAAGAGGTTTGATCGTACAGACCTTAGTGTTAGGGATGATGTGGTTGAGAGCCTCTGGGTGAGAATGAGGAGGATGAAAAACAGATGTAGTGGGTGTCTATTACTGATGACCCAGCCAGGATGTAAGCCGTGATGAGCTATTCTATAGGCAATTAGGAGAAATCTCTGGATTGGTAGCCCTTGTCCTTATGAGGAGATTTCAACTTCCCAGATATCAACTGGGAATACCATATTGCTGTGACAAGCAAGCATGGGAAATTCCTGAAGTTTGTGAAAGAACTTTTTAACACAAGGCCTCAGGGAGCCCTCTAGGAAAGATGCCCTCCTAGACTTGTTTGTGAATACAGAAGGACTCATGGGAGATGTGATGATTGGTGATTGTCTTGGCCACATTGACCATGAAATGGTTGAGTTTAAAATTTTCAGTGTAACAAGAAACCAGGTCAGCAGAGTTCTAAGCTATTCAGGGAGCTACCTAGCAGAGTACCCTGATTTTGAAGGCTTATGAGTCCACGAGTGTTGGTCAGTTTTTGAGAACCACCTTTTAAAAGTGCAGGAGCAGGCAATTCCACTGCGTCAAAAGCCAAGCAAGTGAGGCAGAAGAACACGAGCTCCTTGTGGAACTCAAGAGGAAAAAGAAATTGTATGATCTCTGGAAGAAAGGTCAGGCTTAGCAGCAAAAATTACCCAGCCATGGTTCTAATATGCAGCAAGAGGACATGAAATGCCAAAGCTGAGCTAGAATTTAAACTGGGAAGTGTTTTATCAGACAAGAAGGGCTTTTCAAAGTATGCCAATAGCAAGAGGAGGGCTAAAGAAAATATTGGACTGCTACTTGATGATGATGGTCACTTGAATAATAGGGATAAAGGAAAAGCAGAGGCATAAAATGTTTTTATTGTCTTATTCTTTAATAATACTGAGTCAGAGGACTGTGAGTGTGGTAACAGTCACTTTCCATTTGTGGACACTGAAATTGTGAGGGACCAGCTGTATTAGTTGAATGTTCACAAGTCTGTGGGGCCTTAGAGGGTCTGTGGGGCTCTGATACAGGGTATTGAAGGAGCTAGCAGATGTTATGGTAGGATCCCTCTCAATAATCTACCAAAGATCTTTGGAGTCTGGGGGGGTTCCTGCTGACTGGAAGCTAGGCAATGCTATTCCAATTTACAAAAAAAGGCATGAGAGAAGACCCAGGGAACTACAGATGTGTTGTTAGTCTAGCCTCAGTACCTGGAGAAATTATGGAGATTACACTGGGTGCTATTGAAAGGCATTTAGAAAACAATGCAATCATCAGGCACAATGTGGGTTCACAAAGAAAAAATCCTATTTAACTAATTTGATATCTTTCTATGATAAATGTCACTTGCTGTCACTCTTGCACCGAGAATGACACAGGAACAGGTGAGAGGCAGTATTGTAGAAAGAGCAAAGAAGGCTTTATTCAAGAGAACTGCGCGGTTTATATAGAGTGATACAACACATTCTATTTGATTAGCTAGTTAACAAAAACACCTTTCTCATACACCGTCCTTGAGAAGAACAGAAAGATGAAGTAGAAAAACACCACTTGCAGATTGTTTATACTAACAAATTATCACATTCTTACAACTCCCTGAAAATTCTCACAAGCCGCTGTGAGAAACACTTGCCGTTTCTCTCTCTCTGTCTCATGGCATCCACAACTTGCCTAGTAGATGAAAAGAAGGCAGTGGATGTAGTTTTTCTCAATTTTAGTAAGGCCATTGATACTGTCCCTCACAGCGTCCTTCTGGACAAGTTGTCCAACTGTGGGATGAGCAGGTTCATGGTGTGCTGGGTGAAGAACTGATGTAAGGGCAGCGCTCAAAGGTTTGTAGTGAATGGAGCTACATCTGCCTGGTGACTATTCACTAGTGGTATCCCTCAGGGTTCAATTTTAAAGCCAGTCAGTCCTGTTCAGTATTTTTATCAATGATCTGGATGCAGGAGTTGAATGCACCATTATCAAGTTTGCTGATGATACCAAACTGAGAGGGGCTGTTGGCTCTCTTGAGGGACAATAGGCCTTGCAGAGGGATCTAGATAGGTTGGAGCATCAGGCAACCATCAGCAGCATGAAATTTAACAAGTCCAAGTGCCAGATCCTGTACCTGGGATAGAGTCATGCTGGGCACAAGTATAGATTGGAGAGAGAGTGTGTGAAAAGCAGCCCTGCAGAAGGGATCTGGGGTGCTGGTCAGCAGCAGGCTCAGTATAAGTCAGCAGTGAACCCTGGCAGCCAAGAGAGCAAACTCCATCCTGGGGGGCATCAAACACAGTAGAACCAGTTGGTCAAAAGAGGCAATGATCCTGCTGTATTCGCTGCTGATGTGGCCTCACCTTGAGTACTATGTGCAGTTGTGGGCCCACAACTTAAGAAGGATGTGAAAGTCCTTGAATGTATTCAGAGAAGGGCAACCAAGCTGGTGAAAGGGCTGGAAGGAATGTCCTGTGTGGAGCAGCTGAGGACACTGGGTTTGTCTAGTTTGAGAAAAAGAAGCTGAGGGGTGACCTCATGGCGCTCTACAGCTTCCTGGGGAGGGGAAGTGGAGAGGGAGGTGCTGAGCACTTCTCCCTAAGATCCAGTGACAGGACGCATGGGAGTGGTTCAAAGCTGAGGCAGGGGAGGTTCAGAGTTGACAGTAGGAAGCATTTCTTTACTGAGAGGGTGGTCAGACAATGGAACAGGCTTCCTAGAGAGGTGGTCGATGCCCCAAGCCTGTCAGTGTTCAAGAGGCATTTGGACAATGCCCTTAATAACATGCTTTAACTTTTGGTCAGCCCTGAAGTGGTCAGGCAGTTGGACTGAATGATCATTGTAGGTCCCTTCCAACTGAAAATATTCTGTTTAATTCTATTTATAGCTTCTACCATTGACATAGTATTTGTAGGAAATATTTAATTTTGTATTGAGCTGATAACAGTTTTAAGGAAAATTTTCATTAAATCTGTATCCCTTCATGGGCAGGTTAATAGTTAAGGATGTCTTTAATATTTGGCTTCCTGAATGACCTTCATAAAACCATAGACTTAAAAAATCTTATGTTGCTAAGTGACCTGTAGTGTCTGTAATTGAAGTAGGCTGATATTCTTAAAAATGAGTAGATCAGGTATGTATTGATTAAATTCTAAAATTTTCCTAGTTTTTAGCAGTTTGGATTTTGAAAAACTTTACAAGCTTGACAGGTGGTATCTTAGTCTTGAAAAATTGAATGGTTGGTTTGACTGCAAAATTGAAAACTCTTTTTTTTTTGGTGAAAATCAGCATGTAGAGATTCTAAATTCCCATACTCTCAGAGTATTATTTTTTTTAAAATTTCCTTTTCAGATTGAAAAGAATCTGGATGTTCTCAGTTTAAATGCACTAATTTTATTTAGAGATAGACTGATAGCCATAAATTGTAGTTGAGCATTGAGCATAACTTTTAGACTAAATGAGATGTTTCTTTTTGCTAGCCAAGAAGATATTGCTGTATGTACACATCTTTGAGGAATCGTATAGTCTAACTTGCATTTATTTGTACACTAAATTCTTACATTCTTAAGGCTAAAAATGAGAAGAGTATTTTTAATTTACTGGTCTAACTTTTGTTGATGACTGGTTACAATGTGGGTACAAATTGAGATAAATTAAAAATACAGAGAGTTGCCAGTATTTTAAAATTATACTATTTCATTTTCATCATAAATATTGCATGTTCCCTCTTAGTAGTGTTCTTTTATATTAAATTATTATTCCTGATTTGGTGGAGTTCAGTGTCATGTTATTTTTCAGGGTTTTAGATTTAGTAAATCCTTAGCATTTCTAAGTGACTATTTATTGTTTGGAAAAGGAAAACTACTACTTGCATATTTAATTTTCAATCATCTGTTCAGCTGAAATAGGGTGAACTTGTTGAATAAATAGAAAATATCAAATTCCCTTCTGCAGAAAGACCTATTACTGGCAAATTCTTGTTCAGTGACTTAAGTGATCTTTAGTTCCTTTAGAAATTTGGTAGAAAGCATATCATGCAGTCATTAGTTTTCATAGTAATACATTGAGGTATTTGAGATTCTGCCTGCATGTTTATATTTGGGGATTTTTTACAGGCTATTTGTCAGGCTAACATTTTAGTAATTTAAACAATAAACATATCTTGTATATTTTGTTTTTAAACAACAACTGCTTCAGTATTCTGATCCACATTGTGTTTCAGCAATTCCATATTAGTTTTTATTGCTTCTTACAAGTAAAATATTTTTTTCCCATCATGCCAGCACTGTGAACTTCAGTTTAAAAGTGGAGTGGACTTCTGTTCTTTATGCATTGTAGCACAAGATGTATGTTTAGTCTAAGAGGCCCTGCTGTGTTCTGTACAGAACACTAAGGAATAGTATCTTGCTGTTATTCTCACCTCTGTGAGAGGTGCAAATGGCAAAAGTACTATATTAAAGAAGTAGCAACAGCTCATATATAAACACTCTACAAAACCACAGAATTACTGGAACTTCAAGTCACCATCAATAAAATATAAAAGCACTTTTTCTTTAGTTAATGCAGAAAAAAAATTAGATTGGTACGACAATATTTGTAAAAAGTAATACATTTCCTGGCTGCTTTAATTTTCCCCCCCCCCTCTTTCAGGAGTGACAGTTCATTCAGGTTCTTTGTGTTCTTCTTTGTATATATCTGTCAGTTTGCTGTACATGTACTTCAAGCTGCAGGATTTCAAAGATGGGGAAACTGGTGAGTATTCTGTTTTCTGTAGCATTGTATTGTCTGTAAGACAAACACTCATATTTGATATAGCAGCTGCAAACCAGTCCATGGTTTTAAAAGAAAAAATAATCTTGTGTTCACTGGAATTCTTACATTTAGCAGTCAAAAAAGCATTTTTGGAGTGCTCTTAGCTAGAAAAAGTATGTGAAACATATCCCAGGAGTATGAGATACTTCTGTTATTAGACTGGTCAAAATTTTGTCTTTCAATGTAAGCCACTGTCATGGTTTAACCCCAACCAGCCCTCAAGGCCCCCACAGCTGCTTGCTCACTCCCCCACCAGTGGGATCAGGGAGACAATCGGAAGGGTAAAAGCTATAAAACTCCTGGGTTGAGATAAAGACAGTTTAACAGGCAAAAAAAAAGCCACACACACAAGCAAAGCAAACCAAGGAATGAATGTACTGCTTCTCATATACAGGCAGGTATCCAGCCATCTCCAGGAGAGCAGGGCCCCATCACACATAATGGTTACTTGGGAAGACAAATGCCATCACTGCAAACTTCCTCCCCCTTCCTCCTTCTTCCTCCCACTTCATATACTGAGCATGATATCACATGGTCTGGGCTATCCCTTTGGTCAGTTGGAGTCATCTGCCCCAGCTGTGTGTCCTCCCACACACCCCTAGCCTCCTTGACAGCTTGGCAGTATGAAAAGCAGCAAAGTCCTTGCCTCTGTGCAAGCCTTGCTCAGCAATAAGAAAAACATCTCTATATTATCAACACTGTGTTCAGCACAAATCCAAAACACAGTCCCATACCAGCCACTGGGAAGAAAATGAATTCTACCCCAGCCAAAACCAGCTCAGCCACTTTATACTGCTCTTTTATATATTACCTCTCCTCTTTTAGTGGTGTGTGGAGAACTTATTTGCTCTATATTTAGGATAAAGAAATAAGCAAAACTTAGAAAAAATGAAAATAATTTAGGCTGTAATAATTTACTGTTGGAATATTATTTTGTATAATTTGTTATTTCTAATGATATTAATATACTTACTAATTAAATTTATTGCTAAAATTGGAAGAATTAATCAACAATGTATTTCAGTGAATATAGTGTTATATCTTTGATATTATTTGAAAAGCTAATTTGTCCAAGTCAGCTTTTTATTCAGTAATAGTTGATTTTCATTTTGATGCTTATAAATATATAAGCTTTTACTTGAACTTTTTATGTAGATATAGCTTTATTTATATCGATATAGCTTTATTTGAAGCTTCAAGGTCTAATATTAGGATTTTACAAGGAAAAGCTATTGGGAATCACTCACCCTTCTTGGGAAAAAAAAACAAAACAAAAGAACAAACTTGAATTAACAAAAAGCATGGTTGTAGTAGCCAGCTGATGGCATGGAGAGCTATAACTGGCAATAATGTACCTGGGTAATGACATTTCTGTGTATCAGCGGTTTTCTGTTAACCTCCAAATGTACATAAGGCAGAAATAAACATCACTGCTTTAGAACTGGAGTATAAGGGAAAATCCTGGTTTATTATTTTTGCTCTCAAAGCCACTATTTGGCTTTTTCCTAGATAACTTCATTGACATGAACAAAGTGAAAAAGTGATTTTAGAAAACCAACTCTCCAAGTATGGCATGTGTACTTTTAAGGATACCTGGGGAAGTGGCATGAAAAATAGCCAGATCATCATCAAACGCTAATCGCAGTTTTGATTTTGGAGTTCTGTGCTAGAGTCCAATGGAACATAGGGGACATCAAAGCAATTTAAAACAAGTAGAAGAAAGCTTTAAGGTTGTTTCAGTTTACATAAAATTTTTGCTCTTTTTGGTGAAAGAATCTTTTATATCTTAATGTGTTATTTTTATTAGGGCAACCTGCTCTTTTGTGACTTCAAGTTTATATTGATGTTTCAAATTTGAAGAAAGGGGAAATATTTGAAATAATATTGATGTAGCAATCTGTTCTCTTAATTAATCTGACACTACCTACTTAAAAAAATATATTAATCACAGTTGAGAAAGCATCACTGTGGTTACAGTAAAATTAATTTTTCCCACATAAAAGCTCTGTGTGTGTGCCATATTTTTTGTTTTCTTTTTTAAGAAGTTAGAAGCTATCTTTTTAGGGATGTTTTCTCTTCCACAAAATCATGTAGTCTTAAATTATTCTGAAATTACAGTATGACCAAAAAAAAACCCCAAAAAGTGATGAGCAACTCTAACGTCTCAATTTCCTCACAGCTCTCCTGAAGGATAATCATCTTTGCTAAAATTTTTCTTATAGTTTCACTGCATGAATTGGGAAAAATGGCAACTAAGCTGTAAAAGCTTATAGAACAGAAATATGCTCATATATAATTTTCATGAGGTTTTCTTCAAAAATATTCAGTTGATCAGAACCAGGATGTTATAAAGCTTCCCTTGATGTGGATAACTGTGGTTGAATGGTTCATGTGCTGTGCTAATCAAGTTTGTATTTTCTTTTTCCTTCAGTGGGTGGATTTCGTCTCTTACTAGTCTTAATAAGAGTATCCCTGTTGGCATTATGATGACAATCATAGCTGCACTTTTCACAGCATCTGCTGTTATTTCATTAATTATGTTTAAAAAGGTAAGTTACTTATTATTCCCCTCTTCTGTTTTCTATGTTCTGGAGTTTGCTTTCCTGCTTGAGAGGCAATCTCTCTCAAAGTAATGGGGATTAAATTATATTCTTGAGCATGTGCTTGTGCCTTACTTTTTAACAACTGTGCTTCAGTAGTACTTTTTTGCTTATACTGTCATGGAGTTATGAAATGCTGTTTTTACAGTGTACTTATTTCTGCAAACTAAAATGGGGAAGGATAGCTTTGAATAAGAGAAGCTGGGAGGTGAGCCCACAATTAAAGGGTAGGTGAATGCACTGGACACTAAGGTAGGACTTGTAGATGCAAGGTTGCAATTTCCAAATCTGTGGTGATTCATCAGGCTGAGTGAAGCATGATTCAAATGATTACTAAGTTTCAGCTCTTATAAAAATTACTCCTCATTAAAATCAATAGAAGAGTGAGATGCCTAGCACCTTGGAAAATTATTTTTATTTCTCTGCTTGGATTATTTTAACATTTTGCTGTCAATTAATGATTGCATAGCATAAAACCTCAAAGATGCTGTTCTCCCTTGGTTCCTATTTGTGAATTTCCATCCAGAAAGCCTAAGTTTAGATAATAATGTGCTAGTAAGTTTTTTATGTTGTTTCAATTAAATGTAACTGATAATTCTGCTGCTGATATGCTGGTAATTCTAATAATTCAACTGCAGTTACAGTTCCACTTAAAGGTCTTCATGTACCCAAACTCTACTGGCCTTTTTACAGTAAGGTAGAAACTTCCTTTCTCCTTATTTGTTTTTTGCATAAATACTCAGGTATAGGAGAAAGAAACAAATGAAAAATATGTATGGTGAGCATTTTTTACACTCTTTCTACCACATGAATCTGAATTCTTTTCAAAAAACATGTATACTCATATATGTTCTGGTGACATTTATAAAAAAAAAAAGTTACATTAATTTTCCTGCTATGCTTATAGAATCATAGAATTGTTAAAGTTGGAAAAGACCTCTAAGATCATCAAGTCCAACCATCAACCCAGCACCACCACCATGTTCACCACTAAACCATGTCTTCAAGTATCCACGTTTTTTGAACACTTTCAGGGATAGTGACTCTACCACTTGCCTGGGCAGGCTTTTCCAATGCTTTACAGCCATTTCCATGAAGAAATTTTTCCTAATATCTAATCTAAACCTCTCCTGGCACAACTTGATGCCATTTCCTCTTGTCCTATCCCTTGTTACTTGAGAGAAGAGATCAACTCCCACCTTGCTACAGCCTCCTTTCAGGTAGTTGTAGAAAGCAATAAGATCTCCCCATAGCCTTCTTTTCTCCAGGCCAAACACCCCCAGCCCCCTCAGCCACTCCTCATAAGACTTGTGTTCCAGCCCCTTTTCCAGCTACATTACCCTTCTGTGGACACACTCCAGCACCTCAATGTCTTTCTTGTAGTGAGGGGCCCAAACCTGAACACAGGATTCAAGGTATGGCCTCACTAGTGCCGAGTACAGGGGGACGATTGCTTCCCTGGTCCTGCTTCCCGCACTATTTCTGATACAAGCCAGGATGCCATTGGCCTTCTTGGCTACCTGGGCACACATTGGCTCACGTTCAGCTGGCTGCCAACCAGCAGCCCCAGGGCCTTTTCTGCTGGGCAGCTTTCCAGACACTCTTCCCCAAGCCTGTAGCGCTGCGAGGGGTTGTTGTGGACCCAAGTACAGGATCTAATGCTTGGCCTTGTTGAATCTCATATATTTGGCCTCAGCCCATCAATCCAGCCTATCCAGATCCCTCTGTAGACCCTTCCTATCCTCCAGCAGATCAACACTCTCACCCAACTTGGTGTCTTCTGCAAACTTGCTTCAGGTGCGCTTGATCGCCTCATCCAGATCATCAATAAAGATATTAAACAGGACTGGTCCCAATACTGAGCCCCAGGGAACACCACTCATGACCGGCCACCAGCTGAATGTAACTCCATTTACCACCACTCTGGGTCGGGCCATCCAGACAGTTTTTTACTCAGTGAAGAGTGCATCCCATCCGCACTATGGGAAGTCAGTTTCTCCAGGAGAATGCTGTGAGAAACAGTGTCAAAGGCTTTACTGAAGTCTAGGTAGATGACATCCACAGCCTTTCCATCATTCACTAAGTGGGTCACCTTGTCGTAGAAGGAGGTCAGGTTCTTCAAGCAGGACCTGCCTTTCCTAAACCCATGCTGGCTGGGCCTATCCCCTGGCTGTCTTGCACTTGTTGCATGATGACACTCAGGATGATCTGCTCCATGACCTTCCCTGGCATCAAGGTCAGGCTGACAGGCCTGTAGCTCGCTGGGTCCTCCTTCTGACCCTTCTTTTAGATGGGCATCACATTTGCTCACTTCCAGTCATCTGTGATCTCCCCGGTTGACCAGGACTGCTGGTAAATTATTGAAAAGGACTTAGTTCTTCCACCAGCTTTCTCAGTACCCTTGGGTGGATCCCATCAGGTCCCATGGGCTTGTGCAGGTCTAAGTGGCATAGCAGGTTGCTGACCATTCCCTCCTGGTTTACGTGGGTTTCATTTTGCACCCTGTTTTCCAGCTCAGGGGGCTAGATACCCTGAGGACAACTGGTCTTGTTATTGGAGACTGAGGCAAAGAAGACATTACATACCTCAAACCTTTCCTCATCCTTTGTTACTGTTTCCCATCATATCCAACAAAGGATGGAGATTCTCCTTAGTCCTTCTTTTGTTGCTGGTGTATTTGTAGAAACACTTTTTGTTGTCTTTTACAGCAGTGACCACATTAAGTTCTAGCTGGGCTTTGGACCTTCTAATTTTCACAACATCCTTATAGTCCTCCCAAGCTGTCTGCCCCTTTTTCCAGAGATGGTAAACTCTCTTTTTTTCCTGATTTCCAGCCAAAGCTCTCTGTTCAGACTGGCCAGTCTTCTTCCCTGACAGCTTATCTTTTGGCACATGGGGACAACCTGTTCCTGCACCTTTTATTTTCCTCCTTAAAGCACATCCAATCTTCCTGGACTCCTTTGCCTTTCAGGACTGCCTCCCAAGGGACTCTTTCAACCAGTCTCCCAAACAGGCCAAAGTCTGCCCTCTAGAAGTCCAAGGTGGAAGTTTTCCTGAGCCCCCCCCTCCTTACTTCTCTGAGAACTGAAAACTCTGGCATTTTGTGATCGCTGTGCCCAAGATGGTCTCCAACCATCACATCACCAACAAGTCTTTCTCTGTTCAAAAACAGCACATCCAGCAGGGCTTCTTCCCTGTTTGGCTCCCTTACCAGCTGTGTCAGGAGGTTCTCTTCCACACACTTCAGGAACCTCCTGGACTGTTTCCTCTTTACTGTATTGTATTTCCAGCAGACATGTGGTAAGTTTAAGTCCCCCATGAGAACAAGGGCTAACGATTGTGAAACTTCTCCCAGCTGCTTGCAGAATATTTCATCTGCATCTTCATTCTGGTTGGGTGGTCTATAACAAACTCCCACCAGGATATCTGCCTTGTTGTCCTTCCCCCCTAATTCTTGTCCATAAACACTCAACCCTATCATCACTACCATTAAATTCTAGACAATCAAAACACTCCTTAATATACAGGGCTACCCCACCTTCCTTGCCTGTTCCTTCTGAAGTGTCTATAGCCATTCATTGCAACACTCCAGCTGTGAGAGTCATCCCATTGTGTCCGTGATGGCAACTATATTATAGTTTTTCTGCTGCACAATGGCTTCCAGTTCCTCCTGTTTGTTGCCTGTTCTGTGTGCATTGGTGTAGATGCACTTCAGTTGGGCTAATCACCCTGATGCCTTTTTTGCATGGAGATGCCCTAATTCCTGCATGACCATTCACAGGTGCTTCTGGGATTTCTAACATCAATAATCCCTGCATACTTGCTGCCATATGGATCTTCATCCCCTGCCTCCACTGATATGGCAGACCGAAGGACCTTGCTAGCACACTGTCCCTCAAGCAGTGGTGTGTCACCCCCAGGCTTATCTCTATCCAGTCTGGCTTTATCCCTGTCCTTCTTCCAATCTAGTTTAAAGTTCTCAAGTAGCCCTGCTCACTGCTGAGCCAAGATTCTTTTTCCCCTTTGACACAGGTAGACCCCATCTGTTCTCAGCAGGCTCAGGGTCATGTAAACCAACCCATGATCAAAACCCACAAAATTCTGCTGGTAACACCAGTCTCAAAGCCAGGTATTCATCTGCATGATCTTCCTGTTTCTTGCCCCATCATTCCCCGCAACTGGCAGGACAGAAAAGAAAACTTGTGCTCCAGATCTCTCAACCAGTCATCTCAAGGCCCTGAGGTCCCCCTTGATTGTCCACAGACTTCTTGTTGGACTTCATTGCTGACCACCTGGAAAGCCAATAGTGGGCCATACCAAGTTGGGAAATTTCTTAGTGATGTCCCTTACCTATGGGTTGGGTCCAGTTGGCATATCCATCCCTCTGTTCTTCTCAGAAGGGATTCACCAATGACAACTACCCTTTATTTCTTAACTGAGGTGGTTGTGATGCAGGGGGTAGGCTGCTCTGCCTTAGGTGAACCCTCCAACCTGGAAGAACCTTCATTCACATTTTCATTTCCCTGGTCCTCAAGTTGCAGCGGGACTGAACATGCGACTAGCATGTCTTGACCCTACCTCCTCTTGGAATTTCTGTCTAAACACCGCTGGAACCCAGGTGTTGGTAGTTATGTTTGTTCTTTTCTATATCTTTTCTGTCTCTCTCCTTCTTCTTCTAATTCCTTCTCAGAATTTTTGAGTAACTTAAAATCAAACGGGCTTGGAGTTTGCTAAGTTGAATGGGCAAAGGTAATGCTTTGGAAGTGTTTCATATTGATTGAATGCTGCTCTAAACCTTTTGCCAAAGTTCTTTGATTTTCTACAGTTGCCAGTAGTTTTTTTTTGTTTTGACCTCTTGAGAACATCTTGTTAGTATTTCTCCCATGCCTCTAACTCAGAGTACATGAACGACCGCAAGCCCTTTTAAAAGTCTCGTTGAGCAAGGTTATTTGGGCCTTATATCCCCACAGTTTATATACTGGGCATACGTTCCATGGTATGGAATATCCCTTTGACCAGTTCAGGTCACCTGTCCTGGCTATGCTCCCTCCCAGCTTCTTGTGCATCTCCTCCTGATACCGAATTTGCCCCAAAAGGCGAAATAATAACTGCTCAGAGACTAAGTTTTAAAGTCTATAAGCAGGAGGTATTTATTAACAACGCGTTGGAGAATGCCCTCCAGGCCACCGCCTGGACAAGGGATTCTGAGTTACCAGCAAAAATGCAGCCCTTTTTATACAAGTCCAAGCATAGGGTTACATCATCTTACATGCATATTCATATCTTTACATGCATATTCATATATAGGTGTGGCGTAGGTGGAGCTTCTTATTTTGAGGAGTATCTCGGTGGTACTTTCCTGTGCCTTCCTCCATGGGCAGGGGCATCTGTTACTCTTCCTCGTTAAACTTTTGACCTTCTTCCTAATTTGGTAGTTTTTCCTGGGTACTTGGCTTGGTCCCCATGGCTTGGCAGAAGTTATTGGGTCAGCCGACCGTTGTTGGCTTTCATCCTGCTTAGGCTATTACTTTCTTGTTCTTATCTAAATCTTCTGGTTCTAAGTTCTCTCCTGTCAGTGTGTTTGTCCTCTCAGAGAATTATTACCCTAGTTGGTTTCCTAACACCAAGCTCTCTCAGATATCTTACATTCTATGTTTTAACTCCTTATTTCTTGAAAGCTGTCTGTTTCAGGGGCTTCACTCCCTGGCAGAGCATGAGACATTGAAAAGTGCTTGACTCAGGGCAAGCACTGCTCAGTGACAACCAAAACACTAGTGTATTATCTGCATTATTCTCATACTGAATCCTAAACACAACACTGTAGCAGCTACTGAGAAGAAAATTAACTCTCCCAGCAGAAACCAGGACAAATGTTCAGTCATAACTTAATAGGCACTTGCAACCGTGTCAATCAGCAAAATTAAGATTTCTAAGACTGTATTATGTAAAAAAGTTCACTAAAATGTTATTGACACAGTAGATTCAAAAATATTTTTTTCTTTTTGTTTCCTGCTGTTACTTTTAACAAGCACCCTTAGCATATGTTATGCTCAGGATACAGCCTATTTGTGTATTTAAATGTGTTTCAGACAGTAGATAGCACACACGTAAACTTGGAAAAAGGTACAGGCATCCTACAGTCAAACTGCACGCACAGCAGGGCAATCAGAAGTTGTAGAATTTGTGGGGGGAAAAAAATTCTGTTTATTCATTTTCGGATCCTCCCAAACATATGAACAAACCAGATTTTTCTACCACAGGGCTCTACTTCATGTTTGAGACTTTGCCATTACTCTACCAAGAAATTGAAGCTTCAGCATGCTTTTTTACTGCTTTTCCACCTCCCTAGGTGCATGGTCTCTACCGCATTACTGGCGCTAGTTTTGAGAAAGCGCAGCAGGAGTTTGCAACAGGAGTGATGTCCAACAAAACTGTACAAACTGCTGCAGCCAACGCCGCATCATCAGCAGCAACCAGTGCAGCTCAGAATGTGTTCAAGGGTAACTGAATGTAGAGAAATATAAAAAATCATGACAGTTCTCTTCCATTGTACTTTATTTTCCAGTCACTTATTATATTCCCTAAAAACATATATCAGGATACACACAGCATATTTGTTTCTTCTGCAGCAGTGCATAGGTAAAATGGGAAATGTTTGTTTACTTTATAATAAATTTGTTTGTTTTTAAAAGATAACCATTCTCTGTGCTTATTTAAAATGTTGCATTTTGGAATAATAAGCTTTCCTTATTCAGGGAGGATAAGTGATTTCAACAACTGAATGAGAATGAATTGTGGTATAACATGATCAAATATAATATATTAAGAATTTGGAGGGTTTTTTAGTGGTTCATCTTGGTGGGTTTTTTTAACTTCAGGAAAGAACTTTGGCTAAATTGTTTTTCTTTGTAAAAACTGTTTTCCCTATTTCTGTTATAAATGGGGTAGACTGAGAGATGTAAAAGGTTAGGTTTGGCTATGCTTTTGCAATTTCAGCAGCTGCTGGAGGACAAATACAATTAGGATAGATATAAATTATTTTCTTGGGTTTTTTTTAGGATAAGTCTTTTGATATAAACCTGTAATTTTGCATTAATACTGTCATCTGTACTTGTTTAAATAATGTTTTGGTCCAGAATTTGCCTGCACAAAGTTATATCATTTGTTTCTATCTATTTTCATGGAGTATTCTCTACCTGTGAGAAATTACTATGATGCAGAAACATTCTCTGTAATAGAATGTGCAATGCACTGTATAGTTTAAGGAAGTTAACTGATGATTTCAATCACAGATCTAAATTATTATATATTTTCTATTTTTAATTTCAGTATTCATGTCTTGGGGCAATCATTTTGTTGGAAAAGAAACAAATATTGACCTCTAGAACACTAGTTTCATGCCACACTTCCCTCTTACATGCAGTGGTATTTTTGTTGTGTTTGGGATGTGTAGATTTGTATTAAACAGTGGTAGTAAATCTCCCGCCTTATCAGTCACGATGTTTACTGCTTGTCCAAAAATCTAAATATACAGTATTTAATTTCCTAAAATCATGCTTTTTAATCAATGGCATTTAACAGATACATGCTTTCATTTTAATTTAACTCAGCTATTTCTGTGATTTCATTTAAGATGGAAGGAAAAACAACTTTTAAACTTTTGAATTTGAAAAGTGAGAAATCTTCATCTTTCACAAAGCTAATTTTAGCTCATTGAACTGGAGGCCTAAGAGGTTAAATTGGTGCTGTGGAACTGAACAGTCCATAATGGTGCATACTATCAAAATATTCTAGAATTGAATCAGGTCTTTCTATAAAGTGCCGTTTCTCTCCTTTGAAGGCTATTTGATATTCTTGGATTGCCTCGTGAGTCTTATGCACAATACTTGGGCTTTTTTTTTAACTCTGTTTTAGAAAATTAAAACAGGAAGGGACCCCATCCCATAACCTGTATAAGTACACACTGTAGATGAAATTAATTCACCTCTTAAGGTGTATTACCTTTAGTAAAAGGTAAAAATTCTGAGGCCCCTCCATGTTCTGACTGTGAACAGACTTTGATAGGTTCTTTTTCACTGCAGTGTATTTATAATAGCATAATAGTATTACAAAAAGGAAAACCTGTTGCTTAATCCCCTGATCAGGACTGTACTGTTAGCATGAAGTCCCTACTAGTATCCTTTCTTTTACCAGTTTCATTAAATCCATCTTGAATTTGGACTAATGCAGTAGTTTCACCTATGCTGAAGTTTATATTACTGAATATACTTATTTCTAAATATTCTCTGCATCATGAAGTTATAATTAATTTAAATATTCTGTGTAATAGGGGCTCTACAATTCTATGCTAACACTAAACTTAAATTTGGGTGGAATGTTATTAAACACTTTCCAGACAGAAGTCACAATTTTCTGTTGAGATCAGGCATCACACCTCTAGCAGCTGTATATCAAAATTGTTCTTTTCATAATCTTTTTTATTTAACTTGAGGGTTGTATCTAGGAACTCTACTATGGATTACTTTTGAGTTGAATTTAAGAAATTCTATTGGATATTTTTGGATATGAATCCCAAGGGCATCATCCTTGCAATTTAATTTAAGTTCTAAGATTGCATAATAGCATACATTACCAAAATATATTATGAAAGAAACATTAGGAATAAAACCCGAATTTGACAGTTAGATTCCCCCCTCCCCCTCAAAGTTTAACTGTTCATTGAGAAAACATATTTAATGTTATATATATATATAGGGATTGTTGATTTGCAATGTCATGTGTTGAATGTACAGATTTTAACCTCCTAAGTGAAATTCAAGGTTCAATTACATGTGAATTATTTAAACCAGAAATCTCTGATGCTTTGCAGCCCTAAAGGGAGGGAGATGTTTGAGTTTACCTTTGACAACAGAAGGTTGATATTTATTAGAATATTTTGTACCTAACTAAAACTAGATTTTACACTCTTATTAATTAATCAGAGTATGGTGCCCACTTAAGTTGTCATTTTGTAGTATTGTAGTAAATTGAGTTCACAGCATGAAGTTTAAACACTGGAATGTCTGTAGTCATTGATTTGTAATTTAGGAGTTGTATTTATTTATCTGGGGGATGTTTGTATATTTTGTAAATTACTAATAATGCTCTGCCATCCTGGTGAATGTCATAGTTCTCTACAAATGCACTTCTGTCCTTCTGTTGCATGTCTGAGCAGTTCAGAAGCTTTGTATATTTATTGTATTAACCCAGTGTCATAGAATAAAAAAATATTTCTTTTTCTGAATGTTTGATCTGTATAGTTTTGAACAATATAAGGATTTTTCTTTTGAAAGTCAGGATAACATGCAGGACATATTATCTACTTACAAGTGCTCTCAGGCACATGGTGTGATTCTGGGGTGTTTTGCACAAGGCCAGAAGTTGGACTCAATGATCCTCATGGGTCCCTTCCAACTCAGGATATTCTATGATTCTATGAATTATAAAAACCAAGTGAATAGAATATGCAGTAGGAACAGAACAGGACCTGTAAATTTATTTTATATGTATACCCACAAAACAATAGTTATAATTTCTGGAACACTACTGATCACGTAAAACAGAGTTAAAAGGCTCAACAGTTTATAGTAAATACAGGGATAATTTATTCCCTATATATTGTATAGAGACATGATAACCCTGCAGTTTCTGTGGGAGATGTTTGAAAAAGTTTTTCTGAAGTCTTGGTTTATCATACCTCATTGTCTACATACAATCTGTGTCATTAGGGAAATGACTATGACATGAGAATAAAATTACTGCCTCTGGCTACAACAAACTCAGCATTCTGTGTCAGAGAAGCTCAAACAGTAGTTTGAATTGCTAGAGTCAACCTGCATACATGCAAGCACATCTGCTTTCAGTGAAGGTACAGTATCGTGTCCCTTGCTTTTCTCTACTACTACAGTATTTAATTCCTAATTGCAGCTTTGGGTAACCACACTGATTAAACACAGCAGTCACAAAGAACTATCCAGGAACATTGATTCTAGCAGAGCTATAGGTCAAAAAGTCTCTGGAATTTGCCTGAAGTATCAGGATCAAATTTCAGGTTTACCACCTTTACACATTCATAGTGCAGGGAGTATTCTTCTTTCTGCAGCATTAAAATAGGCTACTGACCCAAACTAAAAGGACCATCTCTTTATGCTTCTAGTGTCCTGTAGTTTGTTCTTCTGTTCTCCCCCATGAAAAATCATTAATGAACACTAGTCAAGAAATGAGAATATGAAAAAAGGATATACAAATATTTTACAAATGCTTTATGATATTTCCATAATAAACTATTTATTCCAATGGTTAGTGCACTTTAAATACAGTTTTTGCATTCCTAGATGAATACTTGGAATTTGTGTGAATAAGGATGGTGACAGAGGTAGGCAAATGAAATATAATCTAAGATACATGAATAAAGAAATTGATACACCAAACTGTCAGATATGTGAACAGCAGACTCTTGAATGGGTCTAAATTTGGAGGAAAAGAACAGCAGTATAAATAAAGTATTAGCCCGAATCTTATTAAAACCCAGGCAAATAGTTTTTACCACTAGAATACACTTAGTATTATCAAGCTCACAGCAGTTTGCATGACACAATCAAAAACCTAAACCACTCTGGTATTTACTTAGAATCATTGTTATAGATAGGTAATGTGACGGATTGGCTCTCGCAAATAAGGGATGAAAATTGTATATATGTTAAAAGAACTTTTATTGATATGTAGATATGTTATCATAGTCTTGTTGTTTAGACATCCTCTGTTCTCCCCATAGTCCCCTTCCCCCCTCGGTATCATTGCCACCAGACAGCCTTGGTTGTGAAAGACTTGCGAAGGGAGGGCATGTACATGTGCCTCTTGCATGGGATGGGAAAAGCTTGTTGCTGGGGGTGTGGCATGGCAACACCTCACCTCCAATCAAGTTGCACAAAAGTAGTCTCCACCAATGGACAGCAAGGAAGAGTTGACAGACTTTGGGAGGGGCCAGGGTTGGCTGACGCAACCCCCAGGGATATAAAAGGCAGAGCAGCCATTTTGTAGACAAGCACATGGCAGTTTGGTTCCATGCTCCCAGCGCTGCAATTTTTCCTTATTCAGTCTTTTGCTGTATTTTTGTTAAGGTTTAATAAACCTTTGAAATTTTAAAAGTGAGTGTCATTTCTCACAAATGGGGACTCATCCAGGATAAACACCTTGTCTCCGTGGCCCTAGGAGATTTCAAAAGAGAAGCGCACCTGCCCGCAAGTTTGGCGGCTCAATTGACTTCTCCTGGGACCATTGGTGGTTGCAGGTCAACACCCCGGAAAGCAGGAGGACAGCAAAATGGTGGGATGCAAGTAAAAGGGGCAGAGAAACTGTGGGTAGGACACGAAGAAAAAGGGAGACGGGAGACCCGTGGCTGGCGGGACACAAAAGAAAGAGGGCTAGGAAAAGCTGCGGGCAGGGTTGCTGGGACGCTGACTGGAAGGTAGCCATCTTGGCTACCAAAAGCCCAAAACAACAGGCCGTGCTGGTCAGCTGAAAAACCCGCTCTTCTGCCAAGAGGCAAACTTCTTCTGAGGAAGAGAGTGAGGGTTCATCTGAGTTTGAGGATGAGCCTGAAGACCCCTGGCAGAAGATGCAGAAGGCAGCAGTCAAGGAGGGGGATTTGGAGCTGGTATCAAAAATCCAAGTGGCACCAGTGCGGTATCGCAGGCGAGCTAACCCGCGATGGGAATCCATCTCCCATGAGGAAATGAAGGACCTTTTTAAGGCTGCAAAAGACCATAGGAGGAACTCGTCCTATTTTAACAACCTACTAAATGCTGTGTTTGTGGCCCATGTTATGGTGCCCCATGACTTAAGACACTTTATGCACATCCTACTCTCCCCCACTGAATTCATCCTGTCGGGGAAAGTATGGAAGAAACAACTACAGCAACTATTAAAAGACTATGCCCAAGAAGATGGGTGGGCACATTTAACATTATACCATTTATCCAGGGAGGGAGATTTCACAAAGCCAGGAGATCAGGCAATAGTCCTCCCCCGAACCGTGTTAGAAGACATAAAAGGCGCCACAAAAACAGCATTCTTACAAACACTGGACAGGACAACAGCAAACATTGACTTTACTGACATTAGTCAGGGACCAGATGAAACTTTCATATAATTTGTTGACCGTCTTACACAGGCAATAAACAAACAAATAGAACATCCAAAAGCTCGGCAAGAGCTACTTCTACACCTAGCTGAAGCCAATGCAAACACCAAGTGCAGAGATATTCTACATTCTCTTCTGTTGTCTACGGCGAGGGAAGACTCAGAGCCCTCAATGTGAGAAAACAGCAAGCTTCGATTTATTGATTAAGGCGTCAGACTTTTATACATTAAGATAATAAGCTAATACATATTCTGTGACCTAAGCAAGTAATTGGTTATTTTGTGCATGTCAGCTCCACCTTTGTGTTTACATTCCTTGAGAGTTAGATTTTCTCCTTCTAATGATGTTTTTAATCCCCACATCCCTGCTCAAGGATACATAGCTTATTAGCTGAATTTGTTAGTTTCCAAACTCTTCAGCTACTGGGAGCAGGTCAAAATGACCTCTGGCATGCAGCCATTCCTCTACACTCTTCCCCTCAACCCCAAGCCAACCATCTCTCAGATGGTCGAGGCTTGCACCATTAGAGCGAAGGCAGACCGAGATGTCACCTTAGTCAAAGCTGCCTGTGAGGGAACCATAGAAGCACTCGTTGCTGCACAAATAATCTTCCACAGACCCAATAACAACAGGGAAAAGGGAACATGCTTTAGCTATAGGGAAATGGGACACTATGAAGGTAACTGTTATAATAAAGGTAATAATCAATCCTGATCCTAGGGGTGCCCTAAGTGTCAGTGTCCTCAATGTTGCCAGTGTCGAAGTGCTTACCAGCACCCACAAAATTACCAGCCCTCAGGAAACTCCTTGCAGAGCACGGGGCAGCCTCATGCGATGACACCAAATGCAAGGCTGCTTCACTCCACTCTCCCAACCATCATGGAGAATCAGCGTGCCGAGCTTCTCCAGTCTATCACAACAGCTCCATCACCGCAGAGGAGCTCAACATGTGACAAATCCAGACAGGAACCCAGAGGCCACTGGTAAGTGCTCTTTCCATTCAAACTGAAGACACTTTTGTACACCACCTTCCAACAGGCAAATATGGGCCCGAGGATTGACCTAGGGATGTTTTAGTAATTTGTGACACCAGAGAGGGGATGGAAGGACTCATCGTCCTACCTGATGTTTTAACAGTAACATGCCTACAAGAAATCCTGGTCCAAGTACTGTGCTTAAATCCCCCTCTTTTCATCCCTAAAAGGGACAGTTATTGCCCAAGCTTATTTATTACCAAACTTTACCACAACACCTGCTGACCCACTAGTAATATGGGCTCAAATTCTAGGCTGCAACAGACCTGTGATAGAGTGTGTGCTGTCCCAGAAAGGAAAAAAGATCCACCTTTCAGGACTGTTCGACACTGGAGCAGATGTCACCATCATTTCCCGCTCTGAGTGGCCGAGATATTGGCTCCTTGTCTCAGCAGCAGGGGTCATCTCAGGCATCGGGGGGGCCACAACCAGTCTCAGAAGCCAAAAAATACATATGCTTTGAGGGACGTGAAGGCAGAATTGCCATGGCAAGACCTTTTATAACTCAGGCACAAGTGACACTCTGGGGCAGGGACCTTTTGTCTCAATGGGGACAAGACTAGAAATCCTAACAACACCACAGGATTTCTAGTTGGGGCCGCTGAGCAGCATGCCACCCTCCAGCTGACTTGGAAGACTGATAACCCCATATGTGTGGATCAGTCATCCCTTCCAGAGAAGAAATTAAAGGCGCTGCAGTCCCTCATGCAAGAGCAGCTATCCAAGGGTCATATAGTACTATCCACTAGCCCTTGGAACACACCTGTCTTTGTCATTCAAAAACAAGGCAAAGACAGGTGGCAGCTCTTGCAAGACCTCAGAAAGATCATTGAGGTCATTGAAGACATGGGTCCCCTCCAGCCTGGCCTACCCTCAGATTCAATGCTGCCTCGAGACTGGCAGATGGTCATTGTCGACCTTAAAGACTGCTTTTTTAATATTCCACTACATCTGGAAGATGCTCCTTGTTTTTCTTTCTCAGTGCCATCCCTAAACCAACAGGCACCTCTACAGAGGTACCATTGGACAGTTCTACCTCAGGGCATGAAGAACTCACCCACCATCTGCCAATGGTTCACGGCCCAAATTCTCTCACCAATCTGACAGAGACACCAAAATGCCATCATTTTCCACTACATGGATGACATTCTTATTTGTGCGGAAACCCAAATTGGTTTAGACTGTGCAGTTTGAGATGTTATTGATGCTGTACAAAGCCAAGGATTCGAAATCGCAGAGGAGAAGATCCATCAGACTGCTCCTTGGAAGTACCTTGGCCTCAAAATCGTGGAAAGGACCATCACACCCCAGCCTCTGCAGATTAAGGATGACCCCAGGACCCTGCGGGAATTACATCAACTCTGTGGGAGCATCAACTGGATTTGTTCACTGCTGGGGATCACCACCGAGGACCTCGTGCCATTGTTCCACCTTCTGAAGGGCAACAAGGACCTCGACGCTCTGTGATCATTAACACTGGAGGCCAGGTTGGCAGTACAAAAGGTAGCTCAAGCAATACAAGAAAAATAGGCACACAGGTACCACCCCAGCATACCTTCTTCTTTAACCATCCTGGGTACAAGTCCAAGGTATCGTGCTTTGCTTTTCCAGTGGGATCAAAAATCTTCAGATCCCTTGATAATCATTGAATGGGTTTTTAGAACCCACCAGCCCAACAAGACAATCACTACACCACAGGAAGTAATGGTTCACCTAATCATGAAGGCTGGAGTGCGTCTGTATTCCCTCACAGGAATAAACCTTGCCAATATATATTTGCCCCTTACTACTGAACAACTTTAATTGGCTGTTACAAACATCTGAGTCACTGCAGTACGCCTTAGACAGTTACCCCGGACAAATTTCTATCTATTTCCCAAAGCATAAATTATTCAATTTGACCTTCAATTTGGCCCCCAAACCCTTAAAAAGTCCAATTCCATTGAAAGCTCTGAACATCTTTACAGACAGATCTGGGAGTTCCCATAAATCAGTTGTTACTTGGAAAAACCCAACTACCAGGCAATGGGAGTCAGACATTGACATTGTCCATGGGTCCCCGCAGATTGCCGAATTGGCTGCAGTAGTCAGAGCTTTTTCTAAATGCAAGGAACCAATTAATTTAATTACAGATTCGGCCTATGTCTATGGCATAGTGCAGTGAGCTGAAAATTCGATACTAAAAGATATCCCTAACCCCCAATTATCTGATTTACTCTCTCATTTGATTTATCTCCTATCCCACAGAGAACATCCCTACTATATATTAAGCACACAAGGCCCCATACCACCCTTCTTGGTTTTATCGCAGAAGGAAAGAGGAGAGCAGATGCTCTAGCCATGGTAGCCCAAAACACCCTTCCCAGTATTTTCAAACAGGCTAAGATTAGCCATAAATTTTTCCATCAAAATGTCCCTGCTTTGGTCAGGATGTTTAAAATCACTAGGGACCAAGCAAGATCTATTATAGTAACATGCCCTAATTGTCAATCTTATGCCCTTCCCTCTGTTGGAGCAGGAGTCAATCCAAGAGAATTGCAGAGTCTCCAGCTCTGGCAGACAGAAGTGACACATTGTGCCCCCTTTGGGCGGTTGAAATATATCCACGTGTCCATTGACACTTTCTCTGGTGCCGTCTTTGCTTCTGCACACACTGGGGAAAAGATAAAAGATGTCATCAAACATTATTTACTAGCATTTTCCACCTTGGGCATTCCACAGAAGATTAAAACAGATAACGGCCCTGCCTACACCTCACTCCAGTTCCATCAGTTTTTAAATCAGTGGGGTGTACGACATTACACAGGCATACCACACAACCCTACAGGGCAGTCCATTGTTGAAAGGGCCCACTATTCCATCAAGAGGGTCCTTGACCAACAGAGAGGGGGAGACTCCAGACCTTATCTCCTATTGAGAGACTGGCAAAGGCTCTTTATGTTTTCAGTTTTTTGAACAATTCATTTATGGAGCCTACTCCCCCAATCATCAGGCATTTCACCAATTCGACCAACCCACAGCTAAAAGAAAAACCACCTGTGTTGATCAAAGGTCCAGACCAAACAAATTATGGGCCCTTTTCATTAATAACCTGGGGGAGAGGGTATGCTTGTGTTTCCACAGTGGCTGGGCGAAGGTGGATCCCAGCAAAGAACATAACGCCATTCTTAGAAGCAGCAAAACCAACATTGCAACAACCAGAAAAAGATCAGAACAGACCAACAGAAAGAATGGCAGAAGCTTGAAAAAATGGAAAAAGAAGCCTGAAGGAGACCACCCAGACAATCTCGACAATACCAGTCAGGACCCGATTTTGGACTTATGAGTATCGTGCCAGCATCACCACCCTCATAAACTATATTTAATGTTTTGAGACTGTTAAACAAATTTTATTCTTTAATTTATTATTTATTCACTTTCATAATTTATTATTTATTTACTTTCAGGCCACCTAAGTCCCACAGCGGCCAAAGCCAACCATGGCCAAAGGACTGTCAATTGTCGTCACATTTGGATGCTCCTCGCTATGCCACATGCCTTGTGATGGGTGATCCCTCAACCTGCCCACAACATTTGGGTCACCCTAGCCAGAACCTTGAAGCAAGACAACATGTGCTTGTCTGTGGGAAGCCCCGATGACCCACTCTCTACATATTTAGTGGGGATGCCCATCAATGGGTGGTCGATAACTGTGGATGCCATGAATGGAAAGCAAGGTAGCTCCCCCTGAACATCTATAAGGAATACAACCCAGCAGACAACTGGGACCACTGGACTTTAAGGCTGGAATATGCATTTGAAGAGCCCCAAGAATTAGATCTATTGGGGACTTCAGAAATGAATTATTGCATGAGATTCTATTTTAAGCCTAAGGTGGGAGAGTGGGGAATTTTAAGTCCAGAAAAAGAAAAAGCTATCCCTAGGAAGGATGTTACCCCCCACTGTGCCATCTATAAAAACCCAGAAAATTGGTTCAAATACACCTCGCTCATTGTATCAGTGTCTGGCACACATCCCAAGAAGTTGTTGAAGGGTATATCCCTTATATGTGGGGATCGAGCATGGAATGGGATCCCAACATTCCTAAAAGGGGGTCCCTGTAGCATTGAATGGCTTGCTATTCTCAGTCCCAATATTACCATAATTCGTTACTGGAAAGATAAATCAGGCCACCAAAAGAGATCAATTGATAAATTCAGATAAAATTGTGATGACCAAATTAAGAATTTGAGTTATGGAAAGAGAGTCGCAGCCTCCATTTTTCTACTCTGGGTGGCTGCAGAAAAGGCTCTCAGGGAATTAACCCATTTAGAGTGCTGGATTAGCAAGCAGTCCAATGCTATATCCATCACTTTAACCAATCTGCTTGAGGACAAAGAAACAATTTGACATGCTACCTTGCAAAACAGAGCAGCCATTGATTACCTGCTGCTTGCCCACAGACATGGCTGTCAGGAGTTTGAAGGCATGTGTTGCTTCAACCCGTCAGATCACAGCAAGTTGATACACCAAAGTATCTAATTCTTAAAAGACCAAGTAAACAAAATCCAAACAGAAGGCAACAATGACTGGCTCTCCAAGCTATTCAAAGACTGGGGGCTCAAGGGATGGCTTTCATCTTTAGTTAAAACTATTTTATGGACCTTGTTTGTCATTGTTGTTGTGTTGATTGTGTTGTTGCATTTTGTTAAGTGCTTGCAGAGGTCTATAGCGGAGGCCTTTTTAGTAAACAAAAAAGGGGGAGTTGTGAAGGCTCCAAGACCTAACACTGAGGCTATAGCACTTCAACTCTGGAGGGGCAGAAACAAGCTAGGAGAAACATCCCTCTAAGGTTAGGGTGAGAAAAGCCTCCCTCCCATGGGCCTCTGCAGGCACATGTTTATGTTTCAAGTTTCATTGGTTCTCCCAGATGTTCCACCCCTGTTCAGCCCCCGATTACCATATATGTATATCCCCTAGAATGTTCTCCCCTTTCTCAATCCCTATTGGCCCCAGTTTGCTGCAGTGTTCCACCCCTGTTATCCCATTGGTTCCCCTAGTTTGCTGCCCCTCCCCTGCACCACTTTTCCCTGTTCCCATTGGTCCTTGACCCTCAGATCCACTCCTTTTTTTCCATATTTAACCCTGTGCCCTCCACCCTGCTGGGTCTTTGTCCCTGGACCCTCTTTGAAGCAATGAACAGCCTTCAGATCTCCAAACAAAGACCCATCCTTTGCCTTTCATTGTTAGCTCCTTTTTGCAAGCGTGCTTCAGGCCCTGAAAGTGCAGGTCACTTTCAGGGACTTGTTGAAGCGCGCTGCTTCAAAAAGATTCACAATAAAGTTACCTTATTAAAGCTATGGGATAAAAAGACTAGCAAACAGGCAAAGCTAGCACAATTCTGATTTTACACTGGAGTTTTGTGTGCTAATTATATCTAATTCTTGAATAGCTGCTGCAGATAAGGCTCAGGGTTTGCCTTCAAGTGAGCAAAGGAATGCCTGATTTATAACCCAGCTAATTGCTCCCAGTAACTGCTATGAATCATGCATTGTGCTGACGCCAGGCTTGAAAGTTAATTGCTGTTCCCTTAATATCCACCCAAAAGATGCCTGAGCCATGCAGGACTCATGGTAATCTGAAAACCAAATCATATATTGTGTCATAGTTAAGACCATTTTCATTATGTTTTTCCAATCAGAAGGTGCGAAAACTTAGGCAGCACTTACAGTCTTTAAGCAAGCTATAACATGTTCAGAAGACACACCACTTTCCTGCACCAGTCTCTGCAATTCTCTCCCAGTTGTGTAGTCTATGCCTGTAAGCTGCTGGTTGACCTTCTTTATAGATAACCGGGCAATAATAACTGAAGGGTCTCAGTCCTGTTTTCATGTAGAGTATAACTATCGCTTGGGCATTATTTATGCGTACCAGGTCTGAAGGATAGGCTGATTCAGGATAGTTATCCAAGGTAATCATCTCCTCAGGGGGTGGCATGCCCACGGAGCCGGCCAGCAGCTTTTAGCAAGTCTTAGGCAGGGAGGCTGTTTCAGCTGGAAGCCCCGGAGGGACTGGGGGAACTGCAGCATTCTGGGAGCCAAGCAAGGGCAGGGGGTTACAAAGAGCCAGGGGCCATCCATGCCTGGGGGACCAATACCGGCCGAGGTGGCTACCGCTAGCAAAGTAGCCATGGGGGATGTTGTGCCGGGGGGGGTGGGGGCAGGCGGTGAAGGAGTTACTGTGGTAGGAGCAGGCAGCGAAGAAGCAGAGGTGGGGGGGAAGGGGCAGGCAGTGGAGGAGCCGCAGAACCCTGCAGAGCCTCTGATGTGGGGGAGGCATAATGCAAAGGGGCTGCACTGTGGGAAGCCAGTGCCAGCAGAGACAGCAGTCTGAGGGAGGCAGCCTCTGAAGGAAGCTGAGAACACGAGTCTGTGTGAGTTTAAGAGTTGCTATAATAATTCCCCAAATTGTGAGGTGCCTGGACCCATCGGCATCACCAGCGCTCGCAATTTCGAAAAGTTTGTGTCCTACTACCTGCCAGGAGTCTAGCTGAAAAATGCTGGCTATGGGGAAGTCTTTTACATGCGTGGAAATACAATCCAGCAAAGCAAGTAATTTAGCATCGGGAATGTCTCTGTTCTGCCCTTGTAAAAGCCGCTGTAAATTCTCTAGGGTCTGCTTTTGCTCAACTCACAGCTTTGCTCCCATGATCTACCCCGTTGCTCACCTTAAAGTGACGAATGCGTGCTCTTAGATTTCGTAAGGTGAAGGTGAAAGTTTCTCAGAGTGGGTCTGCCGCCTGAGTCCACTATCAGGATGTGCTGCCTGGGTCTGCTGCCGATATCTGCTGCCTGGGGTAGCTCCTTGGGTCTGCAGAGCTTCGTTCTCAGTCACAGTCTGCCCTTCACTGTAGGTCGATCTTCCACGTTCAGGCATCAATTGTGGGTGAGGGTCCAAAGTGATGCCGAGTACCCAGGCAGGTGCAAAGGAGAGCTGCTTTCTCAGGATCTTTTGCTGGTCGCCGTGACCCCGAGAAATGTTAAAAGTCTCTTTTCCCAGCCCGAGCGCTTGAAGAATGAGTCGCAGATCTTCAGTTCTCGGTCTCAAGGCTGTTTATAGCATCTTATCTATAAAAAATTTTCTCCTGCCCTGCCGAGGTCCATCCAGCAGGACAGTTCCAGGCACACTGCCTGCCTTCGGGGCGGCATTCTGCCTTTATACTAAAAACTACGTATACAATGGTTACAATTACTTTCCAATACCTATCATCTATGTTAGACAGTGAGCTTCTACTCTAAACCAATCTAAAAGTGCCAACATCACAGCAGAAGATGGAGGCCAAGAAGAAGAAGAAAGGCTGGACACACCCAGATCCCTCCATCTTGCCTCCTGAACCCCCATTCTAGAAACCCCAAAATTTACTTTTTCACTCTGTGATAACTTCACTAATATTCTACTTAAACTGTTGTGGCTTGCTGATCTTCATATAAGGTTGGTAACTTGCTCCACGGGTCATAATCAAAACCACAGGTGTTTTGGGTTCTATGCCAGGGCTTCTGAGCCCCCTGGCAGGGGTCTTGGCCATCCTGGACAGCCAGAGGGATGTCCTGGGTTCCCACACTGCTTTATTGCAACAAACAGGCCTTTTTAAGCAGTTAGGTTTTTATCAGTTACATAGTTTTAAATCATAAAAAACATAATTCAACCAACCACCATACACCATGATGTGACCACACAATGGTTATATAACTTGTTTTTCTGCCTCTAATTCAGCTTAGTCACTTTCCCATAGTCCTTTTCTACTTAGCCGAAGTAACAGGCCTGAGATATGATTTTATAAGGCTTTCCTTTTATAAGGTTTTACCTATATGCAACAGTGAACTTTGAAGAGAGCAACAGGCTTCAACCCATGTATTCCTTCCTGGCAATTGGGGATGCCTAGTGTTGTGATGGTGAGCATATAGATATTGGTAACAGGAATCAAGTTTGTAAAAAACATGGTTCACTCTTCCGTGAAAATTCAAAAAGTTTAATAAAGGATAATAGGAGACAAAGACAGGAAAGCAAAGATTACGGCTGAGTGCATCTTGGCACTCAGCCAAGAGCACACTTACCTTTGGGGATACCCCTTAAATACCTTTTCCATTACATCATCCCGTTGCATATTCATAGACCCTTATGCATATCCATATTTTCCCATAAACTAGTTTACATAGTCCAGGAACTATTTTTCATGGAGCCTTCTTGGATCTGCCTTTTTAGAGCATGTGTGTATCTTAACTGTGGTTTTGGCTTCTCTTTTTCACTTCCAGTTTGGGTCTTGGTCCATACTTTCTTCAGGTGGCAGATGCTGATAGTTGGCATATCAATAGCAGGGTCCTCTTTACATGTTCACTGGATGCTACCCCGACCAAACAGACAGTTCACTCAATTAATAGCAGAAGTAAAAGCAAAGTTATTTTAACATTATACATATATCATTCATCTTAATATTTGCGAAAAGCCAACAATATAATATGTATGTCTTTGTTTGAAAAGACAGGTGTCTGTTAAGAAAAGTAAGAACCTCCCCTGAAATGGAAAATGTAAACTCCCTTGTAGCAAGCTGAATTGCTGCTAGCGTTGTCCAGGGTAAGGAAGCAAAAAGGACCTTTGCATAATATCCACAGATGTTTTGTTCATCTGCGCGGTGAGATGTTCAAGTCCCAGACTGACACACAAGGAGTATGCAGCTTTCTCTCTCCAGGGGCCTGGGGACTGACCCTGGTCTCGAGGCAGTACAAAGATGAGGGCCAATCAGGGAATAGGGAGGAGTGGCTCAGGGACATAAGAACAGACATAGGAACAGGGGAAGGAGCCAATGGGGTCGAACAGCTTTGAGGGAAGCTTCTTGTGTCTCCCTAGACCAGGGAATGCCCCCCCAGGGTCTCCACACCCCCTGCCTCTGAATAGTTATAATTTTGAAATCTTAGCAAAGATATGGGAGCAGGAATAACAGCTCTCTATTAGGGAAGAAAAATAAAATAAAATAAACAATGCAGTAATACAAAACAACACTGACAGAGTCAGAATACGACCTGACACCCTGTGGGTCAGGGTGTTGGTAGCAGTCCAATTGAAATGGTGGCCGCAGTCCTCTCGTAGTGACAAATGTGGTTCTGTTGAAGCAGTGATCCTGTAGAAGGGTGTAGTCTTCCTCTGAAGATCCAGTGGTGGTGTAGATGGGCCAGGTCTTCTTCTGGGAATCCAGTGGAAAAGGCTGCCTGTGGTGTTCTAAAGCTCAGATTATATCTAGGTAGGAATGCTTGGCTCCTCCCTCTGGGCGGAGCTTCTCACAATGGGATGATGTAATTTTATCAGTCATGCAGTGAGACTCAATGGTCCATTAACAGAAGGTATCTCCCCAGAGGGAGGATTGGTTGTGGAAGAGATAAAGAAAACTGCCCAATTAACAGAAGATAACTGCCCCACCTCTAAAAGATAGGAATAGAATAGACACTCTCATTTCCAGCCTAAGACATGTATTTATAACAATATTTGTATTGTGATCCAACTATATGTTGCAATTGCTGTATTGTGTTTGTGCTATGATTTTACTATGTTGCTGTATCACGCTGCTAAATCAAAAATCCCATGTAATGTCAAATACCTACAAATTAAGGGCACACCCAGAATGTTTCTCTGGTGAGACTCCCTTATCCAAATGAATCATCACAGGAACAGACAAGTTCCTGGCTTTCCAGGTAAAAACATTCCTTTTAGGTTTGGTTATGTCATAGATGAATAATGAGATGATTGGGTCTTGCAATTAAGGGTTGAATATTATGAAGAACTTAGAAGATCCTCATAATAATTTTGGCCAAATTGTTCGTCTGTAATCCGAGTGTAAAAAAGCCAGCTCCAGGCAAGTCATACACAGGACCCGCTCTGAGAGTTCCTTGGAGCTTAAAGACAAGGGGGGCAGTTAGACAATTTAAGGTGGGATGTGTAGAAGATGAAAGCAGGGATCCTGTAGAAGGCGAAGACCCTGCAGCTGGCAGGATGCATGTGATAGAGATATTAGAGTTATGGAGACCCAAGAGCACCTGGAAACACCAGATTGAAAGTCACCAGATTTTAATGGTGTTAGAGTGATGGCAAAAGTCGCCATTCAGTAGAAACAGCCCTCATACTGAGTGGTCGCAGCATGTGGGGGGGGAAGGAAGCTGCGTAGCTACTCCATGTGGAGGAGCGGGACACACAGCTCTCAGTGAGGTGAGTTTCTGGTGTGCAATAACTTCCAGACCTCATCAGCCGAGGCGTGCCCCTGCCTGCTGTGACTTAGTGGCATCTGGCGCAGGTGGGATGGCCGCTTGGGGTGGGCCAAGTGCGCGGGGCTTCCTGAGGGGGCTGTGGGAGAAGGTGAGCAGGGTTTCCTGGGCCACCGCCGTGGTTCTCCTGAGCCGTGGGTGCAGAGGAGGCCCAGGTTCAGGTCTGTGTGGACCGGCACCCACAGCCACGCACCGCGCAGCAGGTTTCTGGTGTACACCGAGCCAGCGGGGACAGGGAGGGGGCGGTGGGGGCCCAGTGGCAAGATTAAGTGCAGCATTGCTGGTGGTTGGGGGCCAGCCAAGGTGCGGGGGTCCCCAGGCCAAGGTGCGGGGTCTGCCGCAGCTCCCATGTGGAACCCACTGGTGTGGACCCATGGGATCTGGCGCCACGTGGATGGTGGCGCCCAGAGGTGGCAGAGGGCCGTGGGCAGCGGGGGGCTGCCAATGGTGACTGGGACAGCTTTCACCGGGTGCCCAGGATTTCCAGGCCGGAGACTGCTCGGGCCTGCACGGGTGGGAGCCACGGATGGAGGGGGCCATGGGTGGCGGGGGCCTTTGCACTCGGCGCTGCCGGAGATCAAGGGCTGTTTCTGTTGTGCGAAGGGTGCCCGGCGCAGTGGCCTTCAGCAGTACAGACCCAACGGGGGTGACCGCAGCAGTCTGAGGCCACGGAGCCTGGAACAACTGGTCCGCTGGTGTGGGCTGCTGGCGGTGGGGGCTGCGCTTGTGGATGGGAGCTTTTGGAGGCAGGGAGCCAAGCGTGGCAGGGGCCATGGGGGGCGAGAGGCTGCTGCTGGGTGTGGCAGGGTGTGAAGGGCACTTCATGCACAGCGCCGCCAAGGGTCAGGGTCAGGCTTGGTTGTGCAAGGACCTTGTAGACCACAGAGGTCACTAGCCGGGCGGCGGTGCTGCAGGACATGGTCTGTGTGGAGATTGCTGAGAGTCAGGAACTGCTGGTTGTGCGGGAGCTTCTCCACAACCAACCAGTATGAGGCTTAGCAGACACGGAGCAGTGCTGACTTGACAGGGAGGGGGCAGCAGCTTGGGGTGCAGGACGCAGTCACGTGCGGCATGACAAGCAGTAGGTGCTTCTTGGGGGGTGACCCCGGCACCATGGGCTTGCCTGTATATAGCTGCCTGCAGCGACTCAGGTATGCCGGGGGAAGTCGTGCCCGGCAGGGCTGGCCCAGGGGTGCCGGACTGCAGAGACTCCCCTGCGGTGTTCACCAGCGTGAACCGGGCGAACATGGGGAACATGTGGGCAGCTCAGCAGTTGCTTGCGCTGGTGTGGCAAGAGTAAGTTTCCTTCTTGTTTTGCAAGAAGGAAAAGCTTCTCTTTCTTTCTCTTTCTCCTTTCTTTCTTTCTTTCTTTCTTTCTTTCTTTCTTTCTTTCTTTCTTTCTTTCTTTCTTTCTTTCTTTCTTTCTTTCTTTCTTTCTTTCTTTCTTTCTTTCTTTCTTTCTTTCTTTCTTTCTTTCTCTCTAATCAGGGAGGCGGGGTGGGGTCTGTCTAGAGAGCCTGTAGTTAGACTAATTAAGATAAGACTGAGAGCAAGTAAGTCAAAACTCTGCACCCCACTCTGTCCAAACCAACTCCTGGGCTCGAGAAAAACACTAGCTTAGAATGTGCGTTGTTTTTCTCCTCCCTTTTACCACTTCCTACCTTCTAGTCTCTCTCTGTGAATGATAATAATTCTCAATCTGCTCTTGTTAGCATACTGTTGAGAAATCCTGGTAAGTCATTACAGTAGTAATTTTTCTTAATTCTGAATATTTAAGTTCTCTCTGAGGGGACAGGAGGTTAGCAAAGCTTTGCTAAGCCTCTGTTCTTCTCTCCTCTCCATGGAAAAAAACTAAGTCCTACAGTGCACTGAAAAGTTCTGTTGCCCTTGAGCAGTTTAGTTTGTGTACAACAAAATACCTGAAATCCAGTTAAAACCATACTGAATCATTAAAATCGAAAATCAGGGACAAAGACTCTCTAACTATTCAAAGTTAGAAAGTGGTATGTTTATTACGCCGGCAGGCGGCATTGGGGGGTGTCGTTCCTGAAATGCGTGACCGCACCATACAAGGATTTTTGCCTTCTATTTATTTCCCAAAATAATACATATGCACAACCCCAGAGCACCTCCCATCCCCGCTTTGTATTAAAATGATGTTATTAGTCTTTTACGCATGCGCAATTCTTCTCTCGAATTGGGTCGGTGGTCTCAAATTGGGTCAGTGGTCACAGGGATGAAGTCAGGAACATCTTTGTCAGGTCTCTGTGACCGTCTGGCACGATCCAAGGCCCCCTGCTTCATGATGGATTGATATAGAGTGCAGGTGCTTGTCTCAGTCCCTCTGTGAGCCTCTCAGGAACCCTCGGCCAGTCCTGAGTCGGCAGACACCGGGGGGGGGGGCAGCCCCGACACGGCCGACAGCGGGGAGACACTCTCCCGTGCCCCGAGGGTACTGAAGGCAGCTAGGCTAGTTGCCTTTGCAGCAGAAAAGACACTAGAGACATCAGTAGAAGATAAAGGGCCGACTCTTAGCAGGGGTTAATCCAAGGTTTTTATTCTAGGAGTCCCAAAGGAGCTCCTGCACCTCAGGGGGCCTCCTGCCGAGAGCCCCGGGAGATGTGCTAAGGTTACATTTAAAGGGAGGTGGAAACCAAAAGTAGATAACATTTTACTAACCAATAAGTGACCCTAAGGGATGGGTACTGAGGGATAGACATTTAGGACAGCGTATAAGGCAAGGCTTGGGGGGCTGACCTCTAGCCTCTGGCTAATCACTCGACGGCCTGGACTGAAGCTTCTAGATGGGGGTGGTGGGATGCTGAGTGATTGACAGAGAGCCAGGGTGGGGGTTTGGGGATGATCTCATCCAGGGAGAGGGATTACACAGGTAAAGGGAGGGGGGTACGTCTGGATAAACCATTTGGGAAAAATATGGGATACAAAACAAAACTACTTCAAAGTGTTACAAAGTATAAAAACGCACTACAACAGGTGCTGGGCATTGTTCTACTGGTTTCAGTATGTTCCTATAATGGTCCACTTGCTCTGCTTCCTTCTACAAATGAGCTCATAATATAACAATTAGCTTTAGCTTAAGTATCTAATAATCATTAACCAATCGTTGGTGTATCTAACTTCAATATGAATTGGTTCTAACTCTCAGCTAAAATCTTAACCCTTTAAAATCATGATTCAATACATTGTAGCTGCTCTCCTTACAGAGACACCTTTAAACGTGTTTACTTCTATTACCAGTAAGAGAGAATTTTCAGTAATTTCTGCAGTTTGTATTTGTGTGCTTCAGTAGTGTTCATCTAGTCACACTTCAAATAGAAATATAATTCCCAAAAGACAAACATTTCAGGTTTTGAACTAAAGTGTTTATATATTTCGCATTCTTTTGTGTGTCACAAAACATTTGAGCTTAAAAGATAAAAATCTGCCTCCGTTAAAAACAAAGAGAAATTTTTCCACCCCTGCCGAGAGGCCTGGAGCTTTTCTTACTCTGTGTGCCTTATTCCTGGAACTGTGAGCTGCCTTCCACAATAATAAGGACCACAAGTATCCCCCTTTTAGTTAAAAAGTAAGAAGTGTCCCTTGACAAAATACAACAATGTAGCTGTGTAAGGGGTGAGGAATGCCATATGTGCTATACACATATACTAACAGTGATCCTCAATTAAAAATCCTCTCCTTCATGCCAATTAAGCCCCTAAGAAAGATGGAACAACAAAAAGGTACTCCGTTTTGTGCCCTCCTGCCATTGTAGGGTGAGAGGCTGGAGACAGGAATCCAACACAATCTTTCTTTGACCTTTCCTTTAAGACAACACTGTCTGTTCCCACCCCAAAGTCACAGAGTAAAATACTGTCCAGAAGTGGCAAGGTGGTAACAGGCAGTAGATGTCCCACTACTCTCTTTCCAGAAGAGCTCTGGGGAGTGCTTTACACGTATGTGCCAGTGTGTGTCTATATGCACATGTATGCCAGCATGTGTGAGTCTACACATACAGTACCTTTGTATGCCAGTGTGCACAGCTCTGGGTGAACACACAAGCGCCAAGTGTACACACGAGGTGTGCACTGCTATTTGTATGTGTATTAAATTGCACACTCTCAAGTGTGAATGGGTCTGTACACAACTCTGTGCTTGTGAATAGGCACAGGTTCTGCAAGTGAGCATAGCCCTGTGTAAAATATGTATGTTGATGACGCTGCACATATTAGTGTGCACAGATTTGTATACTCATGCTAATATACACAAGTTCAGCGTACAAGCAAGTCTTGTGTTTGTGAGCACGTGTGCATTAGTAGAGACTACCTAAGTGAGTCTCTGTACATCACATGTGTGCTGGTGAATGTAAGTAGTGTGTGCACCGCTCCATGTGTGTGCAAGTGTGTACTACTGACAAGTACTGCTGTACACCAAGGCTCTGTGCCAGTAAGCAAGTACCTGTATGTGTGTACTAACTATACACATACTCCTGGGTGCACACATGAGCTGAGCACGCCCAGAGACATGTCTCTGGATGCACAGCTTTGTGCATCTGGCTGCTGTCCTACCTGAGAAAGCAGTGGTGTATGTTTGTGTGTGTCTATGTATCACTACTGAGCTCTACTAACCAGAGTAACCCCTAACTCCCTGTGTACACTCTATTACAATATGTAGAGTTCAATTTAGTATATAACAGAAATACAAAGTGTGGCCTCCTGACACCAAAATCAAGAACCAGAAACATTCTTATGTCTCTACCACTAACTACAAAGTGAGAGTACACACAACCTACCAAAGAGCTCCAAGGAAATAGAAATCCTAGAAGTTCTGTAAAACACCAAAGACTAGGTACACTAACAAAGATCATAAAGAAGAAAAATTGCTTCCACTGAGCCATTCAAAGAAGACAAGAATGCCTACAAACCACCCCATTCAAACTGCTGTTATTTATATTCCTACCTCCTGCCTTAATTATGTTATAGACTTGTTAGACCTTATACATATGTAAACTCATTCTTGTAGATTGATAGACTAACATTGTCCTCCTGTTACTGTACTTTGTAAAAGACAAGTGAAAGCCTCACAAAGACTACTCTACATGCTTTAGATAACTGTTTAAGTAACATTTTTAACAGAGAATTTAAATTGCATTAGCCATTAATATAATTGTCCTATGAAAATTACAAGTATCTGTTAAGGGGAGTAACAGTGAAAAGTGTTAAAATGATTCGTTTAAAATTGAAGTATGGTGGGAAGCAGAGGGCAAGACTGATTTGCAGAAGGAAAAAAACTCCACAACTTTGTAAAAGTTGTAAAGCCAGTATGTTTATTACAGCGCTGTACGCATGTGGGGATCATTCCCGGTAAATGACATGCACGCCCCTGAGAACTCCTGATCCTTTTTTTATCCCCCTTAGTGGTGCATATGCATAGAATTTCACAATAAGTTCATATATATTCATTTTACTGGCTTCCCATTACACTTGCAGCTAGTTTTTTTATCAGAAAGTACAGAAAGGACTCCTGGGTCATCATGCCCTGTCTCCCGCAGCCGCAGCTTTGGTTTTCGTCTGTTTCAAAATTCAAGGGGTCCCTCTTATCTCTCTCGCATTTTTTCTTCAGCTAAGGCAGTTTTTTAAATAGCACATTTCAGCGAAATTCTAAATGGATTTCCACCCTGGTAAATTTCCACTCTGTTTCATTCCCCTGTTTCCTAAAAAAATAAGTAAATTCTTTTACTTAATGCAAATCTCTACGATAATACGTGTGTCTTAATGCTTTACCATGTACATTTGATAAGAAGGTTTCTCAAGCATACACAACCTTTACCAGTATATACAAGCACAGTTTTCTCATCAGTGCCTGAATGAATCTCAAAGTGGCAAATACTTTGTTCGGTGTCAAGACACATATCTTGAGCATTAATAACACAAGATTCTAAGTTTACTGCTTGCCACTTTTCATTCACCTTTCGTGCCCACACCCTATGTTCTGAGGGGTAGAGCACCGTTTTTTCTTTATTTAATCCTAGTGCGATGATGGGGTGTGTTGCGGTGTGATTTCATGGTTTACCTCAGAACCCCAGTTCCTCCCCTGAAGATTCCCTCCCAGGTGTGTCAATCATCCATCCTTTCCCCACCCTGACTCCTACCAAGCACTGTCTGTCAATCCTGGAATTCCAGAAAGGCGTCGAGTGATTGGGCAGATTCAAAAGATGCCCTCTACCCCCGGGGGGGCATTGGGCCATCCAGGTGTCCTTTGTCCCTTGAGACCTTCCCTCCTGTGCCTGGTTGGTGAGCTCCCTACCCCTTCCCTCCTCCCCTCCCCCGGGTAAAAAGAGTGAGCAACCACGTGGTGGGGGAGTTCTGTTGGAGCAGTTGCTGGATTCAGAGGCCTGTGGGCCAGAATAAAAGCTCTGCATTAAAACCCTCCATCAGAACCAACTCCTTTCCTTCACCATCGCCTTAAAGCTTCTCCGTCAGAGGAAAACCTGAGGAGCGGACCCTCCACGGGAAGAAGCTCTATGCCGCCACCACCGGAGCCCCGGCATACCTGGACTTGTCTCCATGTGCCCAGCTGCAACATCTAGCTAGTCAAAAGTGTCTCTGGGGTAAAACACCCCAGTTGCCACTATTTGGTTCAGACGCAGGGGCCAGACAAGCCAAGGCACGTCCCGTCTGCAATATTGGAAAATGCCAATATTTTGGCGCCCATACCTGTGGCTGCTCCGATCCTGTGGCCCCGAAGGGACACTCCGGAGCTCTCGGAGCATCACAAGACCACGGAGAGACTTGATAGCAGCTTGACGTCCACTAGCAGAGCTTTGAAGGCATAGCTCTCCAGAAGAGACTTTAAGATTT